>JAKOGI010002762.1:2500-87978 GCA_029747015.1 Carnegiea gigantea
GGCGTGAAGGAAAACTCTAAGTTCTAGGCATAGATTGGGTATGGTTAGGCCAAATACAAGATTAGTTAGCTATCAAGAGGCTAATCACAACCCAAGCCAACACAATCTACCAACAAAACATCAAAAACACAACAAAACCTAAACTAACAAACAAGAACAAGAACATGAAGAACAAAGCAAAGGAAATGAAATAAAATGAATTTAAACGAGTAAATAACATAAATTAACAACGAAATTAAACATATAAACTAAACAAAGCAAATACAAGAATTAAACTAGCAAAACATAAACAAGAACAACAATGAAATAAATAGAGAAAGGAAGAGGGAAACTTATGCTTGAATTGATTGAAAAACTTGAAATCCACAAGCTTGAATCCCAAAATACAAACTAAAATCCTAATCTAATTCTCCTATTGAGGTTTTTATTGGCTAAAAACCTAACCTAAACTACTCGAGGAATCGCCAGAGCAAAACCCCGAACGACCTCACTGAACAAACTGGCAGAAAGGGGTTATATCGCGAACGCAGGCCCGACGCACGGCCGTGCCACCACGCACGGCCAGACGCACGGCCGTGCGCCGGGGCGTGCCGTCCGTACGTGGCTTCGGCCACCGGTGCACGGCCGTGCTTTCCTGTAGGGTGGCCGTGCACTGCTGTTTTTCACCCATTTTCGTTGATTTCTATCGTTTTGTCCCATCTTCGTCCCTTTCCGCGACGTTTGCTTGATTTGGAGTTATTTTCTAAAAAACATAAATAAAATAAGGTAAAAATCCTAAAGATTAAGTTATTATACGAGCAAAAAGTGGGTGAAAGAGGCACATAAAATGGGCAAATTTACCGTTCAACACACCCCCACACCCATCTTTTGCTCGTCCTCGAGCAAAATAAAAGAAAAACTAAAGCAAATAACTAACTCACTTTCGTAGGAATCACGGTTGCATTTAGCGAATGCAACAAGCCCTTTAAACCCCTTGGTCACCCCAAGTGGACGAGTAAGGTCTCGTGAGGGTTTGCAGAAGATATACCCACAAAATCTCAAAAAAGAAAAACAAAGAGAAGAGAAACAAAAATCGAAAAATAAAAATGACAAAACAAAATATATGCAACAGGGTGAACTGTACACGTTCGGATCAACCAAAACCCCCTAGTAGCTCAAGTATCAGTCTGTACACAAGCATTATATGCATTTCAGGACACGTCATACCAAAGAATGGCATTCAGATATCAGTTTTTCACCCCACGACGCATGAGAACATTGAATCCATCCTGGTGCCTAGTGTGCAAGTTTATCATCACCCTAAAGCTTTGGCCTACTAAAAACAGACTCAATCCCACGCAACTGATACAAGCTACCTTTTCGAATAGCTAGCATGGAAAGCAAGCTTCCCCAGTAGCAGTATTGCCTCAAAGGGTAACACCCAGTAGCGCATGCCTCAAAGGGGTACTTGTCATTTCCAACTCTTTTCTTCCCCACTTTTTTCTTTCCATTATTATTTTTTTTCATTACAAACTCATGTCACGCCTCAAAGGGATGCACCCACTAGCGCTTGAATTTGTTTGTTTTTGCTTTTATTTTGGAAAAGGGAGTGCCAGCACATATAAAGGGAACTGTGCAGTAGACAAGTGGGAGAGTCAATCATGGAAGACTAAGAATGTAGGATGATGACAATACATAAATCAGGACTGGATTGTAAAATTACAATGGACTGTTGGAGTTAGAACTGAAGCCTAAAACGACAGACTGGAGCTGAATATCTATCATGCGTATTATACTTATATACGAGCTAATAGTCAAGGTACCAGAGATCAAGGCTGATCAAAATAATACAAAACTCCCCTAAATGCAAAAAGAAAAGAAAAAAAATTAAACAAAAAGGAGAAAAAATTGAAAAATTTACACAAAAATAAAAAATTTTCACAAAAATAAGAAGAAAAAGGGGAGATGACGCCACCCCCACACCTAAATCTCACAATGTCCTCATTGGGAACCGTGAGTCATCACCAACACACAAAAATAAAGAAAACAAAATCAAACACAAAAAAAAACAAAAGACGACAAAAATATACACAAGCTAACATACTCTCCCAAAAACACAATCTCACCCAAAACAACAACACGATCACATATATATACAAACTGACACCACCAAAAACAAATATGGACCAATCCAACAACACTACTAATCACAACACAATAAAAATCCACAAAAACACAAAAATGGTGATCATAGCCAACAACGGCTCAGCAACATCCACATTTCACCACAAAATGATCACCAACCAAAAATACAATCCTAGTATCTACAACTAAACAAAAACAAAAAGAAAGAAAAGAAAAATAAAAAGAAGGGGGGAGGAGAGTGAGAACGAGTATACCAGGTCGGGTACTAAATGTACCCGAACTATTCCATGACGACTTAAGGAGCATCAGCCACTCCTTGCCGCTCAAGATGCGAGTCGTCAGCTCGGATGCAGTCAAAGCTCTCAGAAGCTTATCATGCATAGCTGCATGTAGCTCGGAATGGTGTGAGTAAGGGAACACTGGTAAAGATGGAGCAAACAAAGTTAGTGCCTTCTTAAACTCACCAAATACCTGTGAGAAATCAGCAGAAAAATCAAATGCAATAGTCAACGCGATTTCTCCAGGCATGCCCTCTAGGTACGGACGAGAAGGATCAAGGAGTGGGTCATACCCTCTAAAAGTACCTAGAGACTTACGGCAGGCAGTCTCATTCCCCTCAAGTATCACAAGAGGATCGATAAGCGACAAATCACAACACTTAGGGGAATGGGAGGGTGGTGAACATGAATAGGAAGCATGGGATGTATTAAGAGAGGTGGGGGATATATTATCAACAAAATCAGGACTAGTTGGCCCTGCAACCACAACATCCATGCATGAAGTCCCTGTGGGAGTCCCATAAAAAGTATGCACCTCAATAGAAACATTGTCGGACTCAGACCAAGTATCATCCTCCTCAACCACTAGCGCTAACGCCAAAGGTCTCACCTACCTCGAACTCCGTCGACTGAGCTAAAGGGGAAGGTGTATCAGGAAAGGTCATGATAAGCGCAGTGTTATCCCAGAGGGTATTAGGAAAGGATGAAGCAACAGTGAGTGAAGTGGTCAAGGGAGGGTCAAGTACGTCCTCTAGTCCAGACTGTAGAGGAGGAAAAGACGCACCATCATCACACAGATTGACATCAAGTCTAGGAGTACTAGAACTAGGGTCAGTCTCGGGTGATAGGTCATACTCCCGCATTTTATTAACAAACTCAGTAAACTCAACTTGTTGCCTATTCATTGTCTCTATCATATTGCTAAGTCTAGCAAAGTCGTCATTAGAAATATAATAGGGACAAGAATTACTGGCGTGGTCAGAACAATGGCAAATTTCGCACACAGGAGGGGCATAATTATGGATACAAGGGGGTGGGGTACAAGAATCAGAACAACTAGTTTTAAATTCATAAGTATCCCAAGCCAACCACTCAAGTAATTCTCAAGCTTCATCAACATTTCGAGCATAGAAATCCCAATGCTCCAAAAGAGCATGAGTCTCACAATTCACACCCTCATCAACAACATGCAATATTTTCCATTTCTCATATAAACATCCACAAGAAGCACATTGAGCAAGATAAGCATGTAAACGATCCCAATAACGGTAAAATAGTTCTTGCTCACATTGGGGAAAATGAAAAATTGCCATCAAATTTTTTTTTCTTTTGAAAATTATTTTTTTTTTTTTGGATTTTTAAAAGGCCTAGCCTCGAATGCTAAAGTAAACCCCAATATCGAAAAACGCCAACTCCCCGGCAACGGCGCCAAAAACTTGTTGGGAGAAAAAGTTTTAATATTTATAAACCCCAAGTGCAAGGTGTATCGTTGAGTACTTGGGGTGTCGTCCGCAGGGAATTCTGTTTCCAACTACCAGAGGTAACTAAAGCGTCTCAAGCTAGACAGGATCGAAGGGTGAGAAAGGGAAACTAAACTACGCTACAAACACAGAAAAAGGCGACTTGGAGTTGTGATTTGACCAATGAATGAACCAACTAGCCAAGACGAGTCCTAACCCACCCAAACTACATCACGAACTAGAGATGATCGGTTGCACCATCAAAGACCACCCAAGCCCTCTCTCAAGGGTCATGAGCTAATCTAGTTAGCCTAACCGCCTATTTTCATGGGGTTAGCCCAACTAGACCACAAAACTAGCAACCCCGGACCTAGCTCGATTCGGATACTATTCTCATGTCCCGAACTCGGCTATTCCCTCTCCCACACCAGCTAATTAACCTCACCTCTCAGCACAAGTCAATCGCCCAAAAATATGGATGAAAGCTCTCACAAGCATTTCATCGAACACCTGCCGGGCGTGAAGGAAAACTCTAAGTTCTAGGCATAGATTGGGTATAGTTAGGCCAAATACAAGATTAGTTAGTCATCAACAGGCTAATCACAACCCAAGCCAACACAATCTACCAACAAAATATCAAAAACACAACAAAACCTAAACTAACAAACAAGAACATGAACATGAAGAACAAAGCAAAGGAAATGAAATAAAACGAATTTAAACGAGTAAATAACATAAATTAACAACGAAATTAAACATATAAACTAAAAAAAGCAAATACAAGAATTAAACTAGCAAAACATAAACAAGAACAACAATGAAATAAATAGAGAAAGGAAGAGGGAAACTTATGCTTGAATTGATTGAAGAACTTGAAATCCATAAGCTTGAATCCCAAAATACAAACTACAATCCTAATCTAATCCTCCTATTGAGGTTTTTATTGGCTAAAACCTAACCTAAACTACTCTAGGAATCGCCAGAGTAAAACCCCGAACGACCTCACCGAACAAACTGGCAGAAAGGGGTTATATCGCGAACGCAGGCCCGACGCACGGCCGTGCCACCACGCACGGCTGCCCGTGCGCACGGCCGTGCGCCGAGGCGTGCCGTCCGTGCGTGGCTTCGGCCACCGATGCACGGTCGTGCTTTCCTGTAGGGTGGCCGTGCACTGCTGTTTTTCGCCCATTTTCGTTGATTTCTATCGTTTTGTCCCATCTTCGTCCCTTTCCGCGACGTTTGCTTGATTTGGAGTTATTTTCTACAAAACATAAATAAAACAAGGTAAAAATACTAAAGATTAAGTTATTATACGCGCAAAAAGTGGGTGAAAGAGGCACGTAAAATGGGTAAATTTACCGTTCAACAATATATATATATATATATATATGATATATATATATATATTATATATATATATACATATATATATATATATGTATACACACATACAGAGAAAAACAAACATACCAATATATATATATATATATATAATATATATATATATATATATATATATATATATATATAATAGTAGCAGAAGTATGGAGTACAACCCCATACAATAATGCTAACTAAATTTAACTACTTCTAAGAATGACATCAAATGGCAAGCACAAGTTAAACAAACATATTATTGACAGTAACAACTATTTCAATTAATGCCCTTCCAATCAGTGCAAATTCAGTGCTAATTATTCACATTAACAATCATAATAATGACAAACTACTGGGCGGAACATTATTGTTGCTCAACATATTACTAACCTTTTCAGTTCATTACTAAATATTTGTACTAATATTTTCCCAAATCATCAACAGCACTACCCATTTCCATCATTGTACTACACAGCAACATTGTTCATATTGTTTACAACTGATTTCAAAGTCCAAAATAACAATTCCTGTCCCACTATTGCAAAAATGCACACTTCGGTTCGGTCACCAAAATCATCCCACATTAGTTCATCAACTGTTGGGCGTTATGCTAACCAACGATAGTACAGTGGCTAACCCTGGATGACCGCCTGTGTCCTGCAGTAGACAAGACGCAGTTGCTATGACCTCCTCACATCTGCGATTATAATATAGTTGCCGAATATGTCCACATTGTGGACAACCATTTTAGACAAGTGTACAGCATACATGCAGAGCTGTAAAAATTCCAAACAGTTGCTACAGCATCGGGACACATCGACACACACATTGAAAGTGATTCTTCCTTCCACCACTGGGCGAGCACATGCAGAATACATTTGATAAGCCAGCCCTCCATCTCTGCTGACTCTTTGTCATAGGCAGTTAGTGTGACAAGTGCCCCGTGAACATGTCCTCTGCACTTATAGCAACACCAGGGTCATCGTCATCAAAGTCCGCTCTTGGGTTGTGGCAAGTGGTCTTGTAGTGGCCTATCTCGTGGCATTTAGAACATCTCTGAAGAGTTCGTCTTTGAGTCTGAGATTCAATATGTCATTTCTGTGGCCGACCTGGTGGGCGTGAATTCTGGGGGCAATATTTATTTATTGAAGTCCTCCCCTCCAACCACAGCACCCCTATTGGCATCCATGATGCCCGATGTCTCCATGGGACGCAGAATATTCATGTAAATAGTCTTCTGCAAAGGGGTCTTATAACGAGGATGTACATAGTCATACACCCACAGTTTCTCTTTATCAATTACCGCCATCACATGGACACAAGGCAAGCCACGCAATTGCCAACCCTTGCAGCTACACGTCTCTGCTGCAAGCTTCACAACTAAATGTCGGTTGTTCGTTAACTGAATACTGTACTCTCCCAGTGTATGACTGTACAACTCCACCTGAATAACTGAACCAATCTTCTCCAATGTATTCTTCAGCTTCTTCTCTATCCGTTCCCCAATCGCATTCTGCCATTGCTCAACCTGAGCCTTCCTCATGTCCACCTTCTTCCCAAGCTTTTGAAGATGACCACTTATTAGGCAAGGAATTGACATTTTTTTCCTCAACCCACACATCCAATTGTTCCAACTCTCTGCCGGATTATTGTTCAGTTTCCCCTACCTTTTCTTCATAAATTTCGATTGAGCCCAATGCTTAGGCTCATTATCCTCAACCCACCGTGCTAACTCCTGTTTGTACTGCCTTACTTCCTGTAATGCCTGCCCATACTCTGCTGCTGTTGCCGCATATGTGACTCGATTAGACATTTCCTTCACAAGGTCCTTCGAAGCATTGCGCCTTATGCCTAACTTCCTAGCTTAAACAACAAAGTTCTCCCTCACATGTATGACACAGTAACAATAGTTCTCTGCACCAAACACCCGTCGCACTCCATAGACAAGGGATTTATGACTATGTGATATTATCACAGGCTTCAACCCACCCAAACACTCCTGCAACATAGTGCAGAACCATAACCAATCATCATTATTCTCTCCTTCCACCACTGCATACGCAACATCAAGTAGGTGGTTGGCGGCATCAAGTACAACCACTGCCAGCAAAGTCCCCTCATATGGGCCGCTAAGATGAGACCCATCCACAAATAGCATCTTCCGACACCCTAATATGAATCCATTCAAGCAAGCTACATACGCGACAAACATACGCTTGAATGTAGAGCCTTCCAACTCCACAAATGCTCTTGAATCAAGGTTTACCCTCTTAATGACATCACACATCCAAGGTAATAGCTTGTAGTGGTCTTCCGGCCTTCCCATGACTAGCAACCAAACATACTCCCATGACCACCACGCCTGTATGTACGTCATCCTTAACCCCAACTCTAGCTCAAATTCCTTTATGATTTCAGTTGGTGAGTAATCCATGAACAACTGCACTTTCCCATCAATAAGACATGAGAGTAGCTTCGGCCTCATCATTCGTCTACCCCACCTTTCCATCTGACATTGCTCACCTACGTTGTGGACGTGCATCCCTCTAAATTCCTTCACAATCATTCCATCCATCTTATGGTGCCCTCTAACGCAAATGTAGAATTCACATCCTTTTGCAGTACACATCACAGCAATACGTTGCTGACAATTACGGATGAAGTAATATTCAAATTTATTTGTAATTGCATACTTCCATATTGTATATCGAAAGGAATCCACTAACGAAAACATTTGACCCACCCTATTTATCACATTCTTCCAAATTGTCCTCTTCCTAATGTAATCCTCCGCTTCTACCCTTGATCGAGCCCACATTACCGCTTCCCCGTCATCATCAGATTCAGATCCTGATTTCGAATGGCCGGAGTCTTCATTTTCAAAGTCATACCCCGCTGCCAACTACTTCACACCTTCTGCGGATGGTCGCACTGCTTCCTCAACCCCATCAACCCTGCACATATACAACATTACCCCACAACAGTCACAATTCAGACATGACACTAAAATTATTTAATTCCCATCACACGAAATCAGCCAAACTCGGAAAAACTTGTCCGCACCTTAACAGTTTCCCAGCAACCACTGCTCCATTGACATTTTCCGTCAACAACTCTTTCCCATTACCTGCCCCTCCTGCTTGCACCCCAGCAGCTACAGTTCCTTCACAATGACATCTCTCGTGTCCTCCTTCCTCCCTCGCAACTGTAGGATGAGTACGAGGTCCTTCCATCCTACCAATGTACAAATATGCATGATCATCATTACCCCGCAACACGCTCACAACATCACTATCATTTTCAAATGATATCAGCAGGCGCCGATCAAACTTCATGTTATACTAAACCTTCCTGCCAGTCAAGGACATGCCCACTGCCCCCTCCAAGAACTTCCACATATCAGCAACCCTCATGTCTTCAGACATCCACATACGTCTAGTATTCCCACCCACATATGTCATCACACCATTTACCCCATCATCTAACTCCACCTCCCCAACACACATGCACAGCAATCTTCTTTACTACAAACACTCGATTAACAACTGATCCAACCCTCCATCATGAAGCTCTGTGTACTCAATTTCTCCAAATGAACATCAGCCACACACCTGCATTTCAAACAACATATCCCTCACATATTAGAGACTACATTCAGGTTGTACTACTGTAAATCACCGTCACCATTTACACTTACACATACTACTACTCCAACAACCTCTCCCAAACATTTGCCTACCACAGGCAACACTACCCTATTACAGGCAACCCATAATACAATAACATCTATCCTATAATATCTCCCACTATTTAAAGGGTTAAACCAATGACGCATGTTCTTTTGCCTACACACGTACACAATTACTTCACCAACTCGTATCAAGATCTGCAAAATCCAACAAGTTTGTAATCAGGCCACCCTCCATACCAAACTAACCCTCTTCCCACATATGCACACCAGTTGAAGTACTACATATATTTCATTCCATGTATGCCTCATTACAAACACACCCCATCCTAAACACATTTGCAACAGCATCCACCCACATGCAGCCCTAATTTCATATTCCATATATGATAATGCCATCTGCTACTCCAGTTTCAAAATTAATTGCCAATTGACCTACCATAATCATAATCACCTACAACAACTTACATTTCCCCCACCCAAAGCTTACACATCAAGGAGTTCAAGTCCGACACATACAATTCTAAAGCAAATTGTAAGAAAAAGAACTACAACATACTTACTTAAATTGTCCACAATCACAGCTCCTCTGCTTCCTCTCACTTCATTCACACCCTTTCTGCAAGCATTATACTCCTTTCCCTTTGGAAAATCACATAGATGAAGAAAGCACCCTGTCACTGGTACAGGATGAAGAGAGAGAAAGGGCCTTTGCTTCATTTCAAGGCCTAGCTTCTCCCCTCTCTTTTTTCCCCCCTTTCCCGCAGTCTAGGCGCCCTTCTAAGTAAGGGTAACAATGTAACTTCTGCCCAAGCAATCACCTGCCACCTCAAAACGCTGGTCTGCAGCCGGTAAGTTGTAACAACACTTTCTGGTAAACATAAAACATTTTCAACACTTGCTAGTAATTTTTCCAAAATATGGGCATAGAGTGTGATCTATTCTGCAAAGTGAAGCAACCTACTTGAAAAGGCAACGGGCAAGAGGGCAGGGCAACAGGGGCGAGTTAAGCAGCGAAAATGGAGGATGAGGGAGGTGACACAAGGCCATTACGCACCCGCCTCATCTCTGATTTTTGGGCCTTCCAAACGTTGGAAGTCGAAACTCAACGAGCCAGAGTCAGAACTGACAGATAAGCGAATTTCGGTGTAGTCAAAAAAGTATATGTTATCCTGTTTAATTATATAGGCTAAACAAATTAGCTCATTTGTCTCATTTATTTTTATCTATCCACTCTTTTATTAAATAATTAAGAATATAAAAATTAAAAATAAATATAAAATTGTGAATTATAATGAATCAGGGAGTTTTAAAGAATAATTGTTTAATGTGATATGTAAATTTAAGTATTAATTTTATGTAATTATATATTAGTTGAAAATCTTAAACCACTTAATGGGAAATTAGGTGACCGAACTCATCTTATTTATCTTAAACGGGTTGAGGTATTAAATGGGTACAAGTTCATGTCAAGTGATTCTCAATCCGTTTAAGTTCGAAACGAATACGAACCCGAACTGACCTGGCCTATTTTAAATTAAGAAAATATGAAATTAAATGTAGTATACAACAGGGTGTATGACAAAATAGGGATTTTGAAGATGTACATTATTGTAAAAATAAAGATATGACCATCGTGAACTTAATTGATATTACACTCTAAGAAATGGCACAATAATTTATTGGAAAAGAAAATAGACACACAGTAACTTTATGAACAATGATCTAGATCAATAGTTTAAAAAAACTAGTGACGGTAAAAAATACCATCTAAATATTGGAGATAATAATAAATATGAAGCTAAAAGCCATCATAAATGACATGATGCTAAGTTAATTTATGCCGTCAAATATGGAGAATCCAACTCCTCTTCTTGTACCTATGAAAATTAAGCTTTTAGTGATAGTTGATTAACAATAATAGAACTGAAGTTTATACTTGCCTGATTTATACATGGTGTACCTAACATTGGCGTTCATTAAGTGATAAATCTCTTACCCCCAATCAACTGATATAATCAGATTGATAGGCGCTTTTATTTCCCAATGCCATGGACGTTCCATAATAAATATTTATGTTTACACAAAGCATATTTAAATAATTTATTAAATAATAATTAACATGAAACGCACTCACATATCACTCGCACATTATAAAACACATTCAAAATTGCTATGAATTTAAAAATTCATGAAATGAATTCATACAAAGCTTGCCTAATTACATATTATTATGAAATAGAATACATTCACCAAAAAATATGAAACAAATTAATTCTAACCCCAAAATAGGAAGCCAACATTGATAACATTTTGACATACTGAAAGCATGAACAAATAATAAAGGCTGAAAAATTAGTAGGGTCAGCCCAACTAAGAAAGTAAAGAAAGGATTCCAATGTTCTCATTTTCTCTCCTCAAACCCAAAGGCCCTCTCTTCGATCTCTCTAAACATCTTATCTAACCCCAAAAAATGGAGCATCATAACTCCTCCTTCTAGAGCGACAATGTCGTTGAAGCTCCTTTGAGCTTTCTCCCCCTCGACTTTCCTCCTCCCACTCCACGGCGATGCTCTCTTTGGCGCCACAACTGATGAACCACCGGCCCCCAAAATAACACCCATATGATGCAAAACCACGACAATCAAATTGAAGGCCCACAACCTTAGTTCACGCCTTCCTGGCTTAAACTGATACCACTAGTGTGTATATCGGCCGCCATGGAATCAAAAAATGTCAGCCATGCTCCCAATGTGCCTCTCACACAGCGGTGTGTGTTCTATGCGCACCTCTATGAGGATGTTTTCACGATTTCTTCAATGAATTTACATAGATTGGTGTGCTAGACGGTCAAAGGAGGAGTCTTAAAGTACCTTCATTGGTAGCGTGTGACTCACACGCCCTCCTAAACAATTCTGATGGGTGCGTCCTAGTTCTTTTTCTATCAAAACTTCTTTTATTATTATTATTATTATTATTATTATTATTATTATTATTATTATTACTACTACTACTACTGTTATTGTTATTATTATTATTATTATTATTATTATTATTACTACTATTACTACTACTACTACTATGGGGTGTGAGAGAGGTCTCGATTTCATGTCAGGCCACTAAGGCCTAACAGGAGTGCTTGTCACAGCAGCCGCCTCCTGGTGGTCTTAACAATGGAAGAGGGGCAAGGCAAGTCCAACACAATGTTAAGAAGATAGGTTAGAATTGCACTTAGCGTTCTAGGCAGAAAATAATCACACCTACAATCGCATTAAAAAAGTATGCTTTCATGAATTGAATGAGCGAGCAAAATAATTGAATGAATGAATTCCATAATAAATCATGGTCAAATCAATTGGGTTAAAACTGAACAACTTTGACTCTGATGCTATTGTAATAGATTAGAGATGAACCTTAGGTGCGCAGGGAAGAAATAAGATTGCTCGGGAATTGCCCATGAAAAAGGTGGCTACTAGAGTCACTAGAGTTATCATACCCTAAACCCGAGCCGATTGATGGCAGGTTAGACGTGAGAGCGGAAGAGAGGTGGGGAGTATTCTCTAAGGGGGTTGCTTCTCAATTGCATGCATAAACCCCTAGGTTAATCCCCCTTAAATAGGTTTAAAATCTGCAAACAACCCACTACTTAGGTAGGAAAGTGGCCAACTCATTATAGAATTCTCAAGCTAATTAACCGTCAATTCTAGGGCCGGTTAACAAATAGTTTTGATATTATTTGAATTTCTAAAAATCTTTTAATTAAACATCCACATTCTTATGAGTTATGATTTATCCACTTATTCTTGTGCAAGGTCATGGTATGATTGTCTTTTTCATAAAAATTATAGCAGTGAGTAGCTTTTTGGATTTTCGAAATCTAATTCTTTCAATTTTCTAACAAGAAAGTTTTTTAGCTTTATCTTGTATTACTAGAAAGACAATTACGAAAGACTCATCCTTTATACACTTGCCCCTATAACTTTTATGTTGCAATATGATGCTCAGTAGGTTAGTCACTATACATAGAATTTTTGTACTATGTTGTCAGACTCCAAGTTTTCCCATTAATATCATGAGCTAGGCAGTACATTGGATACTTGTGGGTGGGACAAAAAGTGAAGAATGTTTGTATTATGTTATCATATTTCAAGTTGTCACAATAATATTATGAGTTTCGTGTAATATGTTGATAATGTATTGGATGCTTGTGGGTTGAAAAAAGTGAACATTTTTGTACTATGTTATAAACTCCAAGATGTCCCATCAATATCATGAGTTTCATGTACGTAGGCATTGCATTGGATGCTTGTGGATGAGAGAAAAGAAAAAAATTACATAGAGGTATCTTCTATTTATCATAAAATATTTTAAGGACCCTCTAATTTGATAACTAATTATAAGGATAATCTATCTATCTATCTATGTAATCTAATTATACTTCAAATTGAGTGATCATACAATGTTTAGATACTTGGCACTTACTCATTGGATATAAGTATTTTTTTTCTTTTTTCTTTTCTAAAATATTGATTAAGACATTAATTAAGACTTAGAGCAAAATTAATTAGATCAAATTAATGTAGACATTCAAGCTATAGGTTTAATCTTGTATCGGGGAAGTGCTTAAAATTACAAGTCCAATTTTGTGTTCCATGTTTTCTTTTTTTTTTTTGAATTAAAAAAAAAGAATTAGTGTCTTCTTAAAATATGTACAAATTCTATATTCATAATCGTAATATTGTAAACACGAAAATGGTAAAATAGCAGGCCAAGAGATTATGAATATTATTTTCAAAAGTCATAGTTTTATTATATTTACAAATATTTAGTTCACCAAAAAAAAGTTTAAATTTTAGTCTTAATGTTAGTTTTCGAGAAAGGATAAAATAACTATTACCTCTTTGATTCTTTTTAATGTTTTGATGATATTGATTAATGACACTTTAATTTTTTTACTCAAACTTTCGTAACTAATCACTATTTATATTTGGGGCTTCTTCTTTTAACCTATTTTACATGGATTAGTTCCAATATTTTAACTTTTATAAATTCTAATTACTTTTTTCCCCTGCATAAAATGAAAAGCAATGAAGATATGCTCTAAGAATAATAGGCCAAGTCGGTGCTAACATCTACAAATGACTTTGCATAATTTGTGGAAGAACGTTCTTTTCATAAAATATTTAATTTTACATTTTATACTGCTATTGTTTGTTAAATGATTTTATTGCTCTTATTATGTTTTGAGTGTTGGATAATTTATCAATTTAGTACTATTATTGTGGGGACATATAAAAAAATAATTAGATGGTTGTTGAAGTATTGGAAAAGTTATTAAGATGATAAGTTTACTTTTTTTTCTTTTTTTTATAAGACTAAGTATCTTTTTAGAACCTTACACAAATCTTATATTTGTAATCTTAATATTATAAAATAAAAATGATAAAATCATGGGTCAAGAATATATAAAAAAAAAATGATAAAAATAACTATTTTATTATAGTTCATAATATATATTTACAAACATTTTAGGTCGCCAAAGAAAAGGTTTTAGTTTTAGTCACAATCCTAACGTTAATTAAGAATGTGCAAAATGACTATTAACTCTTTGATTCTCCTTAGCATTTTGATGATATTAATTGATGATTTTTGAATTTTTTTAAAATCAAAATTTTGTCCTTAATGGATATTTGTAACTGAGGCTGCTTCTTTTAACTTATTATGCATGGATCGATTTTTTTAATTAAACTTTGAAACTAAGAGATATTTTAATTTTTTAATGAATGGTACTTTGATTAATAGTAATGAAATGTGCAATGTCATTTAGTAAATTTACAATAATTCAAGAATAATTAGAATAAATGCAAGTAGTATTTAAAGAGTTAGTTCAAATCGATGAGATTGATACCTTTGCAATTAAACTAAATAAGCACAAATTAAATTACATTTCTGTGAATTAGATTAAATACCGCCATGAGTTTAACTATGCATACTTCAGTTATTAACCAAAAAAAAAAGACTTTTATACTATATGCATCAAAATATTAATTTATTTTGGAAGACATGAACAAGAGCTTTGTCCAACAATGTATTTGTTATAAATATATTGATTTATCACTTAAAGATTTGTTTCAAGAAGAAAATTATCACAATTCATGCGAAGCATGGGCCTAACACTTGTTATACTTAAAATTGAGTAATTATACCTTGATTAGACATTTGACAATCATTCATTGGATGCAAATATTATTTTCTTTGCTCTTTTCTAAATTAATGATTTTAGATATTAATTGAGATATATTAGCAACAGTAATTAAATCAAATTAATGTAGGTATTCAACTCATAGGTTTCACTTTGTATTGAAAAAGTTACTAAGTTTTGAATTTTGTGCTTCATCTTTTCTTCTTCTTTTAAAATTAAGTGTTAGTGTCTTCTTAAAACTTGTGTGAATTCTATATTCGTAATTTTAATAGTATAAGTATAATCATAAAATCATAGATCAATAATATTAGAAATAGGATTTTAAAAAATTATGATTAAAAGTAAAATTATTTTATTATAGTTTCATTAATATATATTTTACAAATATTTTAGTTCGGCAACTTAATAAAAAATTAGATTTTAGTTGTAATCTTGATATTAATTAAGAAGATATAAAATGGCTATCAACACTCCATTTTTTTAACACTTTGATACTTTTCATATTTCCATAGGGAAGTATATTTAATTAATAATCATATTTTAATTTTCTTTGAATCAAACTTTTGAAACTAATGGATATTTGTAACTCGGCTTCTTCAATTAACTTATTATGTATGCATTAATTTTATTATATTAACCTTAATTAATTGTAATAACTTTTTTTCTTTTAAGAGGAAAGGTCGTATAATTACAGTCAGAGAGTGATAGAGTAAGGCAGTGATGAAATCTAAAAGTTGTATTTCACAATTCGTGGACAAAGGTGCACTAATGGCTACATTAACTTTATATGCTTTGATTTGTGACTTAAAATTATTTTGGACTCTTAGATTATTTATCAAAATAGTTAATTTATTTGGTTAATGGCAACAGAGCTTTTGCTCTATAATATATTTATTATGTACATATTGGCTTATTAGATAGAAACATGTTAAAGTAGAAAATTATACCAATCCATGTGAAGCATGGATTTAACACTAGTTTGATAACTAATTATGAGGTGCCCTATTTACTATTCACCTATTTTACACAAACGCGCTAAACTTTTCATATTTGCAAACCTACCCTTAATCCTTAAAAAACTTACTTTCAAAAAATTTAAGTTTGTGTTTGTAATATTTTGCTCACTAGTACTTCTCGAAGTCCTCTTTCAATTGGTATCAGAGCCACGTGATCAAAAATAATTAAGATAATTAAGTTAATCAATAATTAATTAAGATAATTAACTATGTTCAACTGTGATTAATGCTTGAATCATCACCGGCTTGACCTGAACTGAATTATTCTTACATTATTCACTCACTTGAAGGACTTTCTCCATTAGCACCACAATTAAACTATATCACTTATATAGTTTTAGAATTAAAAACAGAATTAGCTAAAATTAAGATCGAAGTAAAAGAACTTAAGAAGCAGATATCTGTAATCCACCTTTCACTAGTTAATGAAGTAAAGCATAGCAGTAAAACCACTTCCAGTATTAGTACTCCTTTTCAACACAAATCCCTTTCCAAAATCCAAAAAATAAGATTCTGTTTTCTTTATACGAGATAAAAATTCAAAAAGAATTAGGTAAAAAATCAGGCGAAAAATCAGCTAAAAAAGCAGATAAAGAAGAAGAAGATAGAGTATAAACAATATACTCTTGAGGAACTATAAAATATGTCCGATAAGGGGCAAGACCCAGAAGAATTAAACAAAATCATGAGCGCAATTAGTAATAAACATGCTATATTATCGGATGATAATAAAGAAACTAATAATATCCAATTAGAAAAAGAAATATCTTAGCAAATGAACCTTATTAAACTTAATGATCTTAATGCATTACCATTAGAAGAAATTAAACAAAAATTAGATAAAAAATATGGTAAAATATTTGCTGAGGATGAGATTAACAAAATTGGAGAAAAGATTGACTTATATGAAACTGAAACCAATCTCGTTAACAATGTAGTTCCTAAGCCTGAAGAATTGGATGAACCTTCTAGGAGAAATACTTATTTATTAAGACCTAAATATATTCTAACAGGACGTACAACCAATTTTTTCTTTGTGTTTGTCCCAAGAAAAATCACAACTTTCGAAGAAATTGACCTTACTCAAATTAGTCAAACAAGATATATCTTAAATATTAATGGAGCCTGTAATAGAGAAGAAATATTTGAGTACTGAAAAAGGAGAATGAATAGTGTCTTAAACCTAAACACTACATGGATTGCGGTAAATTTCCTAAACTATATCGAACATAACTTTTCTGGCACTCTAGCTGACTGGTGTGATTCGTTAACTGAAGAAGATAAAAATACCTTAAGAATGATGGAGACACCAACTGCAGTGTTTAAAAGTTTATGTACAGAAATTGAAATCGAGTTCATCGGAGCTAAACTTGATTTTGAAGAAAAAGCAAAAGAATGGCAAAGAAAGACTAACGATATAGAACTATGGGATATGAGATATCTAGAAAACTATATTACTGAATTTAATTAATATTATTACAAAATTGGGTATAATGAAACCAATATTTTGGTATGTTCTATGATAAATTGCCATATCCTATAAATTCTATAGTAAATGAAAAATACATTGCATATCTCGAACAAGCAGATGTCATTGATGCCCTTGGTTCTAGAATCTCTTATCTAAGAAAATGGATAAATGATCAATGTCTTGATCTCTAAAAACAAAACAAAATTAAAAAGCAATTCCTAACTTGTTGGGATTTACCTCATCAATGGGGAAAAGAACCTGAGAGAAGACGAAAAAGAAAGTTTTATAAGAAAAAGAGCTTTAATAAGCAAATGGAAGAGAAATATAGGAGAAAATATTATAATAAGTCAAGTCCTAAAAAACGTAGATTTTTTAGGAAAGCAACTTATTATCCTGTAAGGAAAAATAATTGCAAATGCTGAGCATGCGGAGAAGTATGACATTATACTAATGAATGCAAAAATAGGAAGAATAACAAATAATTGAAACTTTGGGAAGTTTAGATTATGTTAAGCTTAGTGAAGATGAGACTTTAGACCTAGCCTTAAGTAACAACAAAGAAATTGTTGAAATTATATTGGACAATGAATATGAAGAAAGTGATTATGAAGAAACAAGTTATATGATGGAGAGTAGCTCTGTCAGTTTTGGTGATCTCCAAAGAGAAGAATTTGTTGTAGACAATGATTACGAGGGAGTCAAAGGAGATTGGGTTATTTTCATAATTCAAAAGGACATGATCTGTAAAAAATATATCTTTTAATTAAAAAACAAATATGTGTATGAAATAATGGAAGGAGATTTGGAGATAAAGGATTGTGAGTATGATGTTAGAGAAGTTAATCTAATTAATTGGAAGAATATTTTTAAGCATAACAAAGATAGAAAGTATAGGTATATTCATGTCAGAAGCGTCCAAGTTTAAATCACTTCATTACAATATTATGGTAAAGTTATTGATCTTTATGTTTTACTCTATGATATTAGGCACACCAAATTTAATTATCAGATCATCACAGGGATAAAAACCAATTTATATAATAGGTCAGTAGGATTCAACTATCGATCAGGATATTATGTGAGTCTAAAAGATGAATTTGCTAAAAACTTCCTATCTCTTAAGATAAAAATAATTGGGGTGGATATGAAAAGAGGAGAATATCCTTTAAGGATAATTTAAAAAACTATCTACAAATTAGATAACACAATAGATCCTAAGACTAAGGTAACAATGATAGAAGTAGAGAAATTTGAAAGTCCTATCCCCATGCAAAAGATCAAGAGGATTAAGCCCAATCCTCAAGAAATAAAAATTGATCGTTTATGAATATCTACCTTTGCTAATCCTACAAAGATCAATAAGAAAAATATAATAAAGATTGATGAGGAATGTAAAATCACCATTAAACCCTAATTATTAAGAAGTATGAGTACAAGGTCAGATTACAGAGAAGGATCTCCATCTGCTAAAGAAGACTTTAAGAAAGATGATACAACTAACACGGCCAGTGAAATGAGTAGAATGAGTTTTGAGGGTGCAAGACCCAGTGTAAATCGAATTATAAGTCTAGATAGAAAAGTCATTGGGTACAAAACTAGAACTGTTAGTGAACCCATCTATGAAGATGAATTAGTCAAAAATATGAATATAAAAATATGCTATGAAGCTACTAATACAAACCCTAATAGCATCTATATCCCAATAAAGGTATGTTTAGAGGGATATAATAAATATGAACTGTGTGCTTATATAAATAGTGGTTGTTCTGTTTGCTTTGGAAAAATATCATTATTTCCTAAGTTTATGTAGAAAAGAGCTAAAAATCTTTTACAAGGGAGGATAGCTGATAATAGTATTATGAGCCACAATAAAGTCATAGAAGGTTTATTCATAGAATTAGAAGGAGTTCAATGCATTACACCAGTTTTATGGGCTACTGATCAACCTTCTCATAATATGATTACTAGAAATAATTTTCAAAGATTATATTCTCATGTACCCTGACTATAAACCAAATAATATTTACAATTAATGATCACTTAGTTCCTATTGAAAAATTAAATAAGGCTTGCACTCATAAAAAAATTAAGTCTACACGCAACCAGCGTGGTGAGAAGGTAATGCCTGCACAACGAGAAAGAGCGCTGATAATCCCATTACTTGAGTTATCTGTTAAAGAGCATATTGTGGAACAACAAGAAAAATTATGCAAAGAACTCTACTCTGACAGTCCTCTAAAATTTTAGAATAAAGACAAAACATTTGCTAAAACTACTCTATTAAATCCCAACACCATCATTAGGGTTAAACAAATGGTATATACACACCAGGACATCCAATAGTTTAATAAACAAATAAAGAAACTTTTGGATAAAGGATTGATTAGAAACAGTAAGAGTCCTCACACCAGCCCTACTTTCATGGTAAGAAATCATGCTGAAGAAAAAAGAAGAAAAGCTAGCATGGTAATCAATTATAAAAAGTTTAATAATAACACTATCTTTGATGGTTACTATATTCCTAACAAAACAATCCTTTTTAACAGAATTTAAGAAGCCTCTTGGTTCTAGAAAATGGATTGTAAAAGTGGTTATTGGTAGATAAAAATGGATAAGAAAATTATTTTTTAACTGCATTTAGTGCCCCACAAGGTCATTAAGAATGGATAGTAGTGCCACTTGGTCTTAAAAATGCACCCCAAATATTCCAGAGAAGAACGGATAACATCTTCAAAGACCTTAATTATTGTTGTCTAGTTTACATTGATGATATCCTTATCTTTTCCAAAACTATAGAGCAACATAAAGATGATGTCTTGGCTATCACCCAAAAATACATTGATTATGGCATTATACTTGGTAAGAACAAATGCATTTATGTTGAGCAAGAAATTGAGTTTGTAGGTCTAGAGATAAAAGCTAGACAAATCATCCTACAAAAACATATTCTAGAAAAAATAAAAAAAATTTCTAAAAAAGGTTGAAGATAGGAAGCAGCTAGAAAGATTTTTCGGATGCCTTACCTATACTTCAGATTTCATTAAAGATCTAGTCAAATTAAGAAAGCCATTACAGCAGAAACTCAAGAAAGATGTACGTTAGATATGGACCACTAATGATACAAAGATTGTTCAAAACTTCAAAAAGATGTGTAAAATTCTTCATGTTTTTAATTTGCAACGAAGGAGATGATTTAGTTCTTGAAACAAATGCCAGCAATGAGCACTTAAGTACAGCACTAAAATCAAATAAGGAGAAAACTCTACAAATATCGTAGTAGAAGTTCAAATAAAACAGGATACAACTACCCTATAATGGAAAAAGAAATCCTTATAGTTATAAGGGGAATTGAAAAATTCGTAATCTTTTTAGCCCCAAAACCTTTTCTTATTCGAACTGATTGTAAAGGAATAGTTAGTTTTGTGAAAAAGAATTTATAAAATATGCAAGCATAAGGGCGATCCCTGCGTTGGCAATTATGACTTAACTAGTTTTCCTTCTCTATTGAACATATACAAGGATCGAAGAACTCTTTGGCAAACAGTCTAACTCGAGAACTCATTAATGGTGATCATCAAAGCCGACCTCCTGTCAGAAAAGGAGAAAATCCTTAATGAAATGCCATTCATACTAGAATGGATTACGCCTTCTAGTAAAGTCCTTATTGATGACCTAGAATTCCATACAAAAAGTATATCACATTTTGGTCTACTTTCTACTGCCTACCTAACAGCCCAAAGATTTTCCCTTCTAGAGTTACAAATTAGTTACCTTCAATATTCTTATGATATCCAAGAAAAAATGAGTTCCCATGTTCGAAAAAAATGATTCAATAAGTAGTATGTAGCCTGCATCGACTTTTATCATTATTATTCCTATGATATTTGGGAGTCTTGGAGTAGAACGATCTATTTTTTCAATAGATCTGGAGTGGATGATATTTGTTTCCCAATAAATTTATTATCTCCAAATGATCCTGTCTTTAAAGCCTAAAAATACGAGATGGTATTCAACTTCATAGAAATTTTAGATCCAAAATCCCTATTTTTCTCAACCTTAACTAATTTCCATCAATGTATATTCAAAAGGATCGATTGGATTCTTACATCTCCTGAGGGTCCAACAAAAGTTCCAGTTTGAAGATGCCTAACTTTAGATGTTTATAGCGCTATAATTGAATATAAAAATGGAAAAGTCAAAGCAGTCCATTATCTTGTCCAAATCGTTAATTCTGACGATCTCAATGATCAATGATATGAAAATCCGATACATCTAGTTATTGATCCTGCTTTATCAAAGGTCATTAGACTTTTCAACATTTATCGTCAATGTTGGGCACTAATCGAACGAGGAAAAACATTAATGCATTCTGAAAATACTACTTTTGCCTATGATAATGAATTCAAAGACTACATGAAGGTGGAAGCAGCAGTGTCAGAAGATATTTTTGATTATCTTTTTGATATTGAAACTGGAAAATTCTTATTAGGAGAAGAGAAAAAAAATCTCCTTGAATTATTTGAAGAATGGGATCCAGAGCATCTTAAGCAACTTGATGAAGATTTTGATAATTGTCCTGATAATGATGGTCTAGAAGATATAATTGGATATGAAGGAATGCAGAATCTCAATAATGATGACTAGTATTATTATCAGTAAAATCTCTAAAAAATGGTCGCCCCATTATTATACTATTCCGATAAGTGTCTGGTCTGTAAAATAAAATGTGTACTGTAGAGTCAGTATGTACTATAGCCATGTGGAAAATCTTTATGTACTGTAGCCATTAGAATATCCTATGTACCCCCATCCCCTCCATAAATAGAGAGATCGAGTGCTGAGAAGGGACACAATCTTTTGAGCATTCTTGAGCAAAAGAGAAGTCAGGATTCTCCATTTCTCTATGAGCAAGCATCGTTAATGATCTTAGCTTAAGTCCCTCTTCAAAACTTTCTATTATAATATTTCTACTTTCAAGCTTTCAATAAAAAATTTTCCCAATAGAGAACGTTATTCAATCGAACGTTATGTCCTAAATATTATAATTTCTTGATTAAAGTCTCACTATCCTTTAAAAATACTTAAAACTTGATTAGTGACTACGGTATGAGATATGAAACGAAACAGATCTGTGTTGTGCCTGACCTAAGGAAGGTGGGGTTGAGATTAACAATCTTTATAAACCAAAAGTTAGAAGAACGCTCGGGTTCGGCACCGACTAAGTTCAGGTAATGGTCAAAACTCTCTAATTAAACTTTAATTATTTTGCTAAATATGGTAGGCCGTTAATCACAGAAAATATAATATTTATGATATAAGTAGTAGATTGTAATAACTAGTATCAGAAAAGTCTTTACAAGAGATTAAAACGATAAAAACAAAGCATATTTTCTTTTTAGACGCTTATTTGCATAGTTCACCTAATCCAGTGATCTTCCTGCAATTTCTAAAAGTTCAAGAACTAAAATAATAGGAAAAGGGACCTAAAAATTAGTTACCTAAAAACATAAGGTACCCCGAAAAATTAGATCTCAAATTATAGGGGCCTAAACATATTTACCAGAAAATATTAGACACCTAAAAGTCACTAACTGAGAGAAAAGTCACCCTTTTTTTGGCTTGACTGTGACTTCTTTAATAAATGTTCTCTAGACTAGCTAAAGAAATGCCATCACATGTACTATTGATATTTGCTTTTTGCAAAAATGACTCAAAACTTCTTTAATCAATTTTGAATAATTTTGAGAAAGCAGGGGTGTTCATTATTCGATCCAAATCTGAACTGGACCGAAGACTGGCCTAGACCAGACCGAATCGAACCGAACCGAATGAATTCGGTCCTATCCACGGTCCACAAATTTTTTTATTTGGTCTTCGGTCTGGTCTACCGGTCCGGACCGAGGACTGAATAAAAAGATTTGAAAACTGACTTTTTACTTATTCAATTTTAATTATGCTACTTATAATTTCACAAACGTTCAAGAATATTGATTTGTTTTTCATGATGAAAATATGTTGAAATTATTCATATTGAAATAAATATAAGATGTTCATATTGTAAAAATTTGCTAGCTCGATAATTCGTTCCAGTCCGTTTTTTTGATCCGGTCCCGGTCCAGTCCTTGACTTATTCGGTCCGGTCCACGGTCCATAACTTTTCTTCTATTCGGTCCTTGGTCTAACCCGGTCCGGTTCAGGTTTGGACTGATGAACGCCCCTAGAAGAAAGTTATTGGATTAGTTGGGCTTATTGCATCAGGATTCAAGAAAAACATCAAAGGAAAAACTCTGAAAATTCGAACTTTTATTGTCAAAGAAAAGCAAACTTAATACGTTTTATTTAGAAAAAAATAAAAAAATACCATAAACCAATTTTCAAGTATTAAAAGATCATTAAAATATCAAATGATTAATAGAAATTAAATCACATCTTCAGTTTTCGGTTAAGAAGTCACCAATATGATTTTTAATGTCATATCATTTTCATGTCACCTGGCAATATATTTAGCATATTTTCTTGGCCATGGGATATCTTCATGTTGAGTATGGAGCATAATTTTTGTCTTTTAAAGACTTTGGCTACTTTAAGAGTTGGCATACCCACAAACCCCCCCCCCCCCAAAAAAAAAACCTCTACTTTTGGGGATATTCAAAACATCGCTAGCAAAATGTAATGTTCTGGTACATTAGACTATAAAAAGCAAAAATTGGTTATTAGTTGAAATTTTTACCACCCTATACCAATTTTTTTGGGGGGGCTGATGATTGTCTTGATATTAGACTAGAAAAACCATAAATTGGTTTTAACGTCGAGAACGAGACTTCTTGGCATCATTGATGATTGTCCTTATACTCCCTACCAGCACCTACCACCTTTTGCATTTTCATCAATGTCCCATGACATCTACGAATACGTGATAATGTTATAGGTACATATAATTTATACAGTAAAGTTTGCTAACTACATTTCCACATATATTTCTTCTCAAGTATCTATAATATTTTCATTTCTTTATGTTGTATAGACGTCATCAGCATGGTAATTTCTTTATCCCCTTTAGAAAATACAAGAAATAGGGGCATTGCAAGGCGGGAATTATTACTTTGTGATATGCAGTATGTTATTTCATTAGTTAATATTTTTTTCTTATTTATTAATGCATTTTAATTATAAAAAGATTATTACATATAATTCATATGTATAGGATGCACCAATTGAAACTGACTTTATAGGGAAATTTTGCGGAAGTTGAGGGCACCCAACTTCAGTAATGTTTGACTACTGAAAATATACTTCTTGCTTCTAGAGTGCATATCAGAGATTATCAAGGTACCCTTACGTCCAATTGATATACTTTCATTCATAAAATTATTTCATTTTTATTATTATGATGGTATATTTCACTAGCATGTTTTCTCTTCTACAATATACTTTTAGGAATATCGGTTTCTACTTTACCAGTTAGATTATTGATTAATCCAGACATTCAAACAACAGAGACTTTGAAAGATGTTATATAGAACATATAACATTGGTTTCAACTTTCATTTTCCATGCAAGTTATATATACTTGAACTCACACATGTTACTTTCCCACCATGTATTAGGTACTCTGACACTCAAGATGTAATGGAACATTTTGATTTCATATGTAAAAGAACATTACATATTTACAATCTAGAGAAGTTGTTCGATGCTCAAAAGATTAGATTGGATGAATATGCAGCTACGCTAAATGTAAGCTAGAAATTTATTTTACAAATGTAACTTCATGCTTACAGATATTCGTTCAACAACACATAATCTTCAAAGTTTACTATGTCCAGGTGAGATAATTCCGACTTTTTGCATATGTTGTTGAAATCCACCCGCTGTTTTATGATGCTTGTACTAATTGCAAAAAAAGTGTCTACACTTACGTATTCGCTCTGAATGTACCGTAGTACACATGCCGACCTCCAAATTTGACACACAAAAGGCATCGTACTTTGTTATACTTCTCCAATCGCATGTCTGTATTAATGTAACCATCCTCTTTTATTCAACATTATAGGTGCATCTTCAGAGTTCTTTTACAAGATAACATAGGTTGTAGAGAGTTCACTGTTCTTCATGACGATGGACGAATTATTTTACATATGATGACTACCCAATTAGATATGTGTGCAGCGCAGGTATTATAAGTTTCAATACTTATCATGTTTATACAATTTATTGTTTTACTATTGACTATTCCATGTTAATATTGTTCATAACCATATGGTCATCTATCGCTTTATACGATTATAGATAATTACATGGGTAAATAATGGATATTTACTATGGAGCCTCCACACCATAGAGTAGAAGTTCATATCACTCTTAGTGCATCAGTCAATTGGGAGGAAAAGGTTTATTACTTATGAAATACTAATGTTAGGTACACTAGGTGGACAATAGGCATATGTAAACTTCAATTCTATCATTGTTAATCAAATTATTATTAGAACTTTATTTTCTTTGTAGATACAAGAAGAGGAGGTGGATTATTCGTCATTGGCATCATAGATTGACTTATCATCAAGCCATCTACCGTGATTTTTATCATATTTACTATCTACTATCTCAATCATACTTATATAGACTCTTTTTAACAATCATATAGTTTTTAATTGTTAATCTAATGGTTATGCCCAAAGTTGCTGTTTACTTAGATTTTTCATTGAGTTATTCTTTCATCTTTTCTAAATTATAATATTAACTATGTCTACAATGGCTATCCGTTTATTATTTCTATAATATATCTACAAAATATCTATTTGAACTTACACCATGCAAAGTATAGGTCCAAATTAATAATAGAAAATGCAAGTGGACGTGAAAGCAAGGCAACAAGGAAGGGTGAAGTAGCGAAAATGGGGAAGCAGGACACAGGCCTACTGCTTCGGAAAGGAGACAATCACTCAATGATTTCATTTAGGTACGATGGGAGGAACTATGAGCAAATATTAGGTGTTGATTTGCTCAATTAGTAGACAGTCACCCTAAATGTTCCAACAAAACGGATGTCAAATTTTTACTAACGCGATGTGACATAATTAGATAGAAAACATCGCCGTGAAAATAAGAAATTTTAACAATAAAAATTTAAATGAACCAATCACAATACATCAGTATACTCTTAGTATAATTTTTATTGATAGGAATAAAGTTTTTGATAAGCAAAAGCATTCAAATATCATTATTAAACATTATTTGTATTTTAGATTGATCTTTGTATTTAATTTTTTAAGAAATCTTACCGCCAATTTGGAAGTACTATAAAAAAATACTACTATACAATATATTCTCCAACGCGAAAATAATAAATTCGAGATTCACACTGAAGAAAAAAATATTTTTAAAGCACTTTAACTTTTTTGAACAATAGCTCAGCTTAATAGTGGAGAATCAAATATCTCAAAGAAGAAAACTTTATGTACCACGAGTAGTAAATTTTACATCTTAATTCGCTACAAAAATAAATATTATGGTGGAAGTGCAAAAGAATAGTTCAAACGGGAAACGTAGCTACTCAACACTCAACAATTAAAACCATAATTTAAAAAAAAAATTACTAATATGAATACGCCATACCATGCGCAAAGGCAACTTGGATACCACATACTATCTTACTTTACAGTTTACATTGACCGGTTGGCACGATTGCTCAAAACGTTTTGGAAATTAGCTTAGAGTTACTCGGTCCTCATTGGGTCATACGATACCTAGTACATTGAGACATCAGACACAAGTTTGCAAAAGTTGTTTTAGAAGAAAGGTTAAAACATAAGATTTTTCGAATGTTGTCTTTTGGTTGTTATGGATGGAGAAAATTCAATGCACTAATTTAAGGAGGAAAATGAAATTTCTATTGAACTAAACAGCTTCGAACTTAAATTATCATAAAAACAGAGTTTGATTTTGCATTGATGAAACCTTTGTACACAAATTATGCCTTAATTTCGAAATTATCTTACTAGCCAATGTAGTAACAAAGATATAAACCTCCCATTTTTCTTTTTTCAGATTTCCAAAACCGCTTGACTTTCTATCAGGCATGATCAACAGGTCGGGGCCCTGCCCGACCTTCCTCGACCCGTCCGTAAAAATTGAGGGTCAGGTTCTGTATTTTTTGCCTTCGACCCGCCCCGACCCTCAAATTGAGGGCGCCCGCTTATGATAAAGGTCAGGTTGGGTAGCTGTTTTGACCATCTAACTCAACATGCTTATCCTTAATTTCAAAATAATTTAAAATCCAAAAAAAAGACTTTGAGTTTCATTTACTCAAAGTCTTTCGACTTTCTATTTTCTCGCCTCCTCTAAGTTCCCTTTCACTTTCCCTCTTCACTTTTCACTGACTCTTAAATGTCTTATATCGTCTCTCTAATATTGGGAATAGTACTTTTAGCAAACCAATTGTTATAGTTGCTATCTTACACATTAGAAATGTTTGTAATGACAATACTCTTCATTGGATCTTTCTATAATAGCCTGACCTTTTGTCTAATAGAATGTTTAGTGTTGAACTTTATAATGTAAGTGAAATGTAGCAAAGAATTTCCTATTTTGTATAGCAAAGATTTGTCAATTAGGTCTGACCCAATGACCCAAGGGTACCCACAGAATTAGAGCTAGGGTCAATGTCATCGGTATGTCGATCCGCATGAGGGCCGAATAGAGTTAGGGTCAAAAAACCTCATTTATCAACCCTTATGACCCAACTCTCAATTTGTTCAAGTCTACTTTCTATGCTCTCCGCTCTTCATGCCAACAGGAGGAAAAAAACCCTTGTATCCTAAGACCATAGTCCAAAACTACGATATAAACACTGCCCCTCATCCCATGATGGGAAATCCAATACACCTACAGCCCAGCGTCGGACAAAGGACAAATTTGCTCCCTTGTCTAAAATTCCTTCAAACCCCAAACCTGATCTTGTCCTGTCAATGGAACTGACCAGTTAAGGAGAAGATAGTCAGACACATACAATGCGTATTAAAGCCAAGATTTAACAATCATAACGTAGCAGTGACTTCTGCTGTAAATCAACCACAAAGAATCCTTAAAATGGAACGGGAAACACCTGCTTCAAAAGATGGTGTGTTCCCCGTCCAAGCACAGAAGGGTGGAAAAATTACAGGCAGCACATCACGAAAACCACCCAAGACATAGGATGACTAAAGAATTATATGATTTAGATTTCAAAAATTCAAAAATCATACACCAATGAATATATACAGGTAAATGAAGCCTGAGTGAGGGTTTAATCAAAACTAGGGAAAACTAAAAATTATAGTCCTTGCCAGAAGAGTCCATCACAGATGCCTCTGCACAAAGATACCGCTCCTGAGATTTAACAAGAGCAAACACCAGAACAAGCACGCTCATACTTTAGGATATCAAGCTGACGACTCAATCGTAAAGCGACTTTGCAGAGTGAGCTCTCATCTTCTTGTTCTCGTGCTTTAAGACTTTCTCCGAGTATTTATCGTTTTTTGCAATGGCTTTCGCAATTGCTTTCATCTTCCTTGCATTCTTTGCCCTTTTCATTTGAACCCCCTTCTTTACTTTCCTGCAACAAGCACAATTACTGAGATTGTTGATCACAAATGAATTGCAGTTAGCCAACCTGGTTTACTAATGAATTATCAATTTAGGCATTTGGATCAAGACTGTATGAACTTGCAAGTCATGTAGAGTCAGAGGGCTCCCTTAACCACGGAACTGGGCAACAATAATAATGTACTTATTTCAACAGCACACCCCTACGTCTTAACTACAAATGGCCTTCACAGACCCAACGAAACGATGCCGATATGCATCCAATCTTCACTGAGCCAATTAGTAGCTCAAATTCAAACGCATTTCCACAAGCAACGACACCACAATCATACTTGAACAACTACTAATACAAATTAGGTTATGATTCATGAATTCTGTGATGATGCCAACCTGACGAGTGAACTGGTTGA
This sequence comes from Carnegiea gigantea, assembly GCA_029747015.1. NCBI lineage: Eukaryota > Viridiplantae > Streptophyta > Magnoliopsida > Caryophyllales > Cactaceae > Carnegiea > Carnegiea gigantea. The sequence goes on from JAKOGI010002762.1 coordinate 32,109, forward strand.
TACGCCTGGAGCTGCAGCCATTATTGTTTCCGATGTATCCATTGCTGCAATAAATCAAGTATGAGACTCAGAATCCCCAACAAAAACACAAATAATAATAACAACTGAATGAAATTCGATATTTCAATATTTGAAAAGAAAAAATGGAGGAAAGAAGAACCTTGCGGTGAATCAGAGACCGTAGGATCGGTGATGTCCATTGGAGCTTTACCAGAATTCTTCTTCTTGTTCCTATTCTTTGCCATCTTCCTCCGATTGCACTCACAGAGAGAGAGAGAGAGAGAGAGAGAGAGAGAGAGAGAGAGAGAGAGGAGGGATTGGCGATTGGGGAGGTTTTAGGCACCTTCAAAACCCTGATGCTAGTTATTACAATTTACGACGTCCAAGATTATTAACCAAGTATGTGGGCTGGTATGGGCCGGCACTCCTTTTGGATTTGAGATTGTGGGCCTTCGATTGAATCAGCATGGCAGTTGATCCAAAACATTCATCCTTTTTTTTGGGGTAATGAGCCAAAACATTCCGACGTCTAATTTTAAATTGAAGGACTCTTTTATGTTCCCATTTGACGATATTTCTTCTGTTTTTAACCTTTTTTTAAAGTCAAATAACTCATCCATCTCATGTAGGATAGCTTAGCAAAGAAAGTTTAAGAAACTCATGGGGGAAGGGGAAGGACGTCAACCACACGTCTTTTAATGGAAGATGGGTTGATGTATAACTAATTCATTAGATGACTAGTCACTTTACTGAAGACAAAAATTGAATTATCTACATACAATATGATAGTTAATGCAATATCGCCTTCAGATTATGTAGGATTATACACAAAAGATAATTTTTTAACTCTCTCTTTAAATAGTTGATGTACACAAAAGATGATTAAAGAATTTCCTATCTTAGCTCATCTATGTAGATGATAATATAACCCACAGTGGTCTATATATGCTGGGCTATACTGGGCCAAGATCCAAGAAAAATATCAAAATTATTTTGCAACTGTTCACACCTCAAAGTTGATAGTTTAGAGGAATAGAGTATAACCCCTTTTCATGTAATAAAGTTAAACAATGGAATGATTTCTAAAAAAGAGTATCAATGTGTCCCAAGGATGGAAAGAAAGTGATAAGGTTGGTGTTGGATTGTGTATATTCATTAAGGCACTGTTTGATCTTTAAAAAATTTGGTGGAAAAAAAAGTGGAAGGAAAAAAAAGTAAGGAGAAAATAATTTTGTTTCTCTTGTTTGGATTGAGGTGTAAGTTAACTCTGTTAGTAAAATGTGTGCGAGTAAATTATTAAAGATTTAGATTTGAATCTTATATAATTATTAATTGTGTCTCCCCCTGTACACAGATAGGAAAAGTGGGAAACACATGTTTAGTAGAATTAGTTGTTGATGCAGTAGTTATGTATAGGATTGTATGTACATTAATGACATAATAATTGATTTATTGATCATGAAAAGTAAAATTTTTTTTCCTTCATATATGAAAGTTTGATCAAGAACTTATAAATTGTAGGTGAAACACATTTATAACACTAACATAAAGCTCTAGTTATTGAAAAATGCGCGTTATCTAAAACTAATAGATTTTGAACAAAATAAATGTTTTAACTAAAATAATGAGCATTATTCTTGAAAACTAAAATCATTGCTAATCTTGTACTAAATTTTAACTACCGACCACAAGCAGAAAAGATCCATGTACAAATTAAACTGCATGATTTATGATTTTCGAACCGCCACAATTAAACATTCTCATGGCCCCCTTAATTTGGAACCATCATTTTTTGTAAATTCTTCCTAACCATCCAAAAAGAGCCAGACATTTTGAATTGCGTTGATTACATAAGTATCATTTGAGGGGGGCAGTGCTCATGGAGGCATGAGTGTTATCGTTAGGGTATCCTCAGTCTCTTTTTTCCCCCCCTTTTTTGGAGAGTTTGAGCTGATTTCACTCAACTGTGATCCACATGTTTGTGTACTTAAGTAATTAGTGAGACCTAGGGAATTATGTCCCCATTACTTTTATGTGCGTTATACAATGGGCACACCAAAGATCAACTTTTCTTTTTAGAATAAAGAATGAATTCATTAATGAAATATAATATGATATATATATATATATATATATATATATATATATATTATATATATATATATATATATATATATATATATATCATAATCAAACAAATTTATAACTAAAATAATAAAATAAATCTTTCGATCAAAAAAAAAAAACTAATTAAAACACTTCTGAACCCTCCTCTTTCATACTTACTGGTTGTTCTATAACACAACCTCTGACAAGCGGATCCGCAATATGTGTATGGTCTTTCATTCAGTGGCGGAGGAAGCGTGGCGTCAGTAGTGTCAACTGACATCCCTCCTCCGCCTAAAAAAATAGTAGTATGCTGCTGAATTAAAAGAAAGCTCCAAATGAATATTGCGGAAAGGAGAAGCATTAAGTACGCGTGGCCTGGTGGTCATGACCTTCTACTGTTGTTCTTTGCTTTGTGTAGACGTGGGTTTGAATTCGCTAGCGCGTTATCTTTTCATATTTTTTGTCAGCATCGTTTCAATTTGAAGTTCAAAGTTTACTAATTATAGTTTAGTACTTTGATTGACTTCAATTTATTTTTCCAATCCTTAATTTGTAGATTAATTTATTTTTTAAATTTAATTTGTGAGTTAAATTTGTGAATTTCATTCTAAAATTGTTTAATTTGTGGGTTTAATTTCAATTCTTGGTCAAAGTGTAAAGATATTTCAAAAAGAGTATAGCACTTTAATTGACCTTAGTAGTTCAATTTTTTGATTAATCCTTTAACAACAACACCACCTCCCTGTGTAGGTTCCACTTTCGCAGGGTCTGGAGAGATCCAACTGTAAGCAGCCTTACCTCTACCGATATTTCTACCCGTAGAGAGGTTGGTTCCAAGAGACCCACAAAACAAGAAATTTGTGAAAAGTTTTATAGACAAAAGCTTTTGTGAACACATTTAATGAGGGACAATAGAGCTACAAAGCCAAAGATGACTAAGATAAAATAAAGGACAGAGATGCTGAAGCTGCCCAATACAAGAACAATGTAACAGAGGGCGACAACATACCTTAACAATCCGAGGTAGGCAGGCGCTGTCACTTCCCAGAATAAAGTACAACCTGCTTATGAGCACGAGAAACCCCTACCAGCACTGAGCCACAGCAGCCAAGGTCATCTACGGAGCTGACTCTCTGCGATCTAAGATCTTAATCCTATCCTGCCACAGTCTCCTATCCTGAGCCATGTCCTCCGTCAAACCCACAACTTTCAAGTCCTCTCTAATCACCTCGTCCAAACTCTTCTTATGTCTACCCCTCCCTTTCTTACTTCTGGGGATGTCGATCATCTCACACCTCCTCACTGGAGCAGCTACACTTCTCCTTTTCACGTGGCCAAACTATCGGAGTCTTGATTCCCTCATCTTATCTTCTATGGGAGCTACTTTAGCTAAGTTCTTGATTTCTCCATTCCTAATTCTGTCTATTCTCGTAAAACCACACATCCACCTAACCATCCTCGTCTCAGCTGCCATCAACCTTTGAACCTGTGTCTTTTTTAGAGGCCAACACTCCGAACCATGCAGAACAGCCGGTCTAACTACTATTCGATAGACTTTACCGTTCAATCCTATGGGCACCCTCTTATCACACAGCACATCTGAGGCAAACTTCCATTTTTGCCAGCCCATTTTTATTCACTGATTAATATCCTCGTCAATATCCCCATTCTGTTGAATGATTGAGCCAAGATATTTAAACTTATCTACCTTAGGTATCGATCTCCCATCCAGGGTGACTTCTCTCCCCGCCTCTACTGTTCCACTGAAACAACAATGGAGGTATTCCGTTTTCGATCTACTTACTCTAAAACCTCTAACTTTCAGCGTATGTCTCAATCGCTCCAACTTGTCATTAACTTCTTGCCTGATCTCATCAATAAGAACAATGTCATCTGCAAATAGCATACACCATGGTACCTCCTCTTGAATCCCTCTAGTAAGTTCATCCATAACTAAGGTGAAAAGAAACGGGTTTAAGGCAGAACCCTGATGCAGAACCATATTAACGGCGAAGTCATTGGAGACTCCGCCCGGCGTCATAACACTCGTCCGCCCTTCCTCGTACATATCCTTAATAATTCGGATATATAAGGGCGACACTCCTTTCTTTTCCAAGCAGCTCCATAACACTTCACGTGGGACTCTATCCTAAGCTTTTTCTAGATCAATGAACACCATATGAAGATCCACCTTTCTATCTCTGTACAAACCCATGAGCCTTCTAAGGAGATAAATCACTTCTATGGTCGATCTGCCTGGCATAAAATCAAATTAATTTTCTGAAATTGCAATATCCTTTCGCAACTTTCTCTCTTTAATTTAAGGTTAATAATTTGCTTTTTTAGTTTTAATTTATGAGTTTAATTTGCCAATTTCTATTGTAAAGTTGTTTAATTTAAATTCTAATTCAAAATGTATAGGTATTTCAAAAATATAACTAAAGAATCATGATTTCCTTCAAGTTCTAAGTTCGAAAATTCACTATTGAATGAAGAATGTGCGAACAACGTCACTCAACCACAATTATCAACTTATTTCCGACCCCCTTCCTCTAATTCCTGGCTTCCCCACTGTCTTTCATCGAAAAGATTTACCTGCTATCTTAATCTCAATTTGGAAAATTAATGTCCATTGTAAATTCATGTTGCAATCAATCAATAAACTAATTAACCCCTAGAGTTTGTGGAACTAAAATGATAGAAACTTTTCAACGGAGAGAGACAATACCACTCTATGAAGAGAGGGTGCTAAGAAACCCTCACATATGGAAAGTGAAAGGTTACTGAAAGAAAAAAGTACCGAAGAAAACAAAAAAAATTAAAGGATTTGGGGCTTACCAAAAAGTTAGTCATAACGTCTCAAAACCACAAAGAATGCCAGATTTTCCAAAGAGCAAAGAGAAAGGGAGGAAGAGAGGAGGTTGTACGTAGAAGATCAGTGAAATATTTGGCAAGATCATTACCTAGGAAAAGCCCATGCAATATGAATAATGGTTGTTCAATCTATTATATCATGCATTGCTAGATTCACCTCTTTGCATGCCTATAAATCAATTTTTAACGTTATTGTAGCTTCCTCGGGGGGCCTCATATGGTTTGTTACATAACCAAAAATGAATCCATGTGAAAATTGTTACAAAATAAGGGTGAGACATATACAAAAGGAATAGTAAAAAATAGTGAGCAAGTTATAACATGGTAATCTTACTATTCTAAAATTGAATTGAGTCCCCCGAATTACATACGGGACTTGTGAGCAATCTCCCTGGGGATACATGACGAGCTGTGCAAAACAGTGTACGAAAACAAAAGGCAAAAACCTAAGAATTAAAAATCAAAATCAGCTGAAATTGGAGGTGCGAGCCTTGCCGGATCTTTTTGGGGTGCCTGCACTTATCACTGATCTTGTGCTTTGCTTTAGGGAAAGAAAAACGGGCGGAGTCAACCTTTGACTTTGACCTTCGGTGTTCGGGAGTCTTGATCTTCAAATTCACTATTGAGATTTGAGAGTGGAGTGTTTTTAGGGATCTGATACTTCTTCTCCTAAGGACCCAAAATTCAAAGGTATAGGCTCACAAAAAGTTTCCTCACCGCCTTATATATATAGTCGCGGCAGCGCAACAGAGGAACTTTTTTCCATGTACGAAAACAAGAATTAGCCTTGCTTAATAAAAATTTAAAAAAAAAATTACTAGTGTTTGTAATTGTGCATTTTACTAATAAAAACACTTTGAGAGATATATTCTTAGATAAAAGGACAAAAAATCAGATAAAATAATCACTATAAAATATAAATATCAATAATCCTAACAATGAGAAGCACAGAAGCAAGACCCTAGAAATTTAAAATCAAAATCAGCTGAAATTGGAGGTGCGAAGCTTACCGGATCTTCTGGGGACGCCTGCACTTGTCGCTGATCTTGTGCTTTGCTTTAGGGACAGAAGGGGGGTCAACCTTTGATTTCGACCTTTGGTGTTCAGGAGTCTTGATGTTCAAATTCACCATTGAGACTTGAGAGTGAAGTGTTTTCAGGGATCTAAAACTTCTTCTCCAAGGAACCCAAAATTCAAAAGTATAGACTTACAAAAGGTTTCCTCACTGCCGTATATATATAGGCGCGGCAGTGCAATATGGAAACTTTTTCCGCGTACCAAAACAATAATTTATTTCTCTTAAAGACAACTTAAAAAAAAAAACTTACTAGTTTTTCTAATTGTGCTTTTAACTAAGAAAACCACTTTGAGAGATATATTCTCAAATAACAACACAGAATCATTAGATAAAACAATCACTATAAATCATAAATATTAAAAAAAAAGCCAAGAATGAGAAACGCAAAAGCAAAACCCTAGGAATTCAAAACCAAAATCAGCTGAAATTGGAGGAACGAAACTTATCGGATCTTCTTAGGATGCCGACACTTGTCGCTGATCTTGCACTTTGTTTTTGGGGGAGAAAGAGGGGCGGAGTTAACCTTTGACTTTGACCTTCGGCGTTCGGGAGTCATGATCTTCAAATTCACTATTGAGACTTGAGAGTTGAATGTTTTTGGGGATCTGAAACTTCTTCTCCGAGGAACCAAAAATTCAAAAGTACGGACTCACGAAAGGCTTCCTCACCGCCTTATATATATAGTCACGGCGGCGCAACAGGGAAGTTTTTTCCGCGTACTAAAACAAGAATTTAACTTACTTAAAAAAATTTAACAAAAAAAGTTACTAGTTTTTCTAACTGTGCTTTTAATTAATAAAACAACTTTGAGAGAGATTTTCTCAAATAAAAACACAAAAACATCAGATAAAACAATCATATAAATCATAAATATCAAAAATCCTAACAATGAGAAACCCAAAAGCAAAACCCTAGGAATTCAAAATCAAACTCAGTTGAAATTAGAGGTGCGAACCTTACCACATTTTTTTGGGACGTCTGCACTTGTCACTGATCTTGCGCTTTGCTTTAGGGGAGAAAGAGGGGCGAAGTCAACCTTTCACTTTGACTTTCGGTGTTCGGGAGTCTTGATCTTCAAATTCACCATTGAGACTTGAGTGTGGAGCATTTTTGGGGATCTGAAACTTCTTCTCCTAGGGACCAAAAATTCGAATGTACAGGCTCACGAAAGGTTTCTTCACCACCTTATATATATAGTTGTGGCAGCACAACAAGAAAACTTTTTTCATGTGCCAAAACAAGAATTTAACTTGCTTAAAAATAATTCTAAAAAAAACTTACTAGTTTTTCTAATTAATGCTTTTAACTAATAAAACCACTTTGAGAGATGTATTCTCAGATAGAAACAAAAAAATATCAGATAAAACAATCACTATAAATCATGAATATCAAAAATCCTAACAATGAGAAACATAGAAGCAAAATCCCAGGAATTCAAAATCAAAATCAGCTGAAATTGGAGATGCGAAACTTAGCGAATCTTCTTGGGATGTTTACACTTGTCACTGATCATGCGTTTTGCTTCTGGGGGAGAAAGAGGAGCGGAGTCAACTTTTGACTTCGATCTTCGGTGTTTGAGAGTCTTGATCTTCGAATTTACTATTGAGACTTGAGAGTGGAGTGTTTTGGGGATCTGAAGCTGCTTCTCCAAGGAACCAAAAATTTAAAAGTACAGGCTCACGAAAGGTTTCCTCACCCTCTTATATATATAGTCGTGGCAGCTTAACAGGGAAACTTTTTCTGCATCGCAAAACAAGAATTTTGCTTGCTTAAAAACAATTTTTAAAAAAACTTACTAGTTTTTCTTATTGTGTTTTGAACTAATAAAACCACTTTGAGAGATATCCCCCCCTCCTCCACATTAGAAAGGGTAGCAAAATGTACTGCATTCTTCATCTCTCGTCATTGATGGAGAATACTTATCAACTAACTTTTTTATTCCAAGGTAGCATATGCGAATAGCTAACGGAAGTAACATTGACTTTTTAAAAGTCCTTATTGGTTGTTCTGATGTGATTTAGACATCTCTTCTTTTTTTTTTTTTTCCATTTTGTAAACTTTGTATTAACATTTTATCTATTGTCTTTGTATTTGTCTTCTGATTTTATCTTGAAATTTACCCCATTACTAATCAAGGAAAAAAAGTCTTCCCCCCTCTCTTGTACACGCTTCTTAGTATACAAACTACATAACAATCATCCACTAGTTTATGTTTGTTAAGTGTTATCACTTTATAGTTTTTTTTACAATGGTAAATGGTAAAGAGTAAATGTTGGGCGTTTCTTCTCGCAAGAGTATGCCCAATTACAACATCAGTAATATTAGGCTAAGAAAAGGGGGGAAACAATAATATAAAGAGAACAAAAATGGGATAGAATGCTTGAATTTTAATAGCCACTCTACCGTCATAGTCGTCTCTTGGAAGGTTTAATTGATAACGAAGTGATTCCTTGGTTCAACCACCCACGAACATTATCGCTCTATACTCGGTAATGTATACAAGAAGGTAGCTTTCAACTTCAGCCTTTAATTAGTATAACTATTGAAGGTCTTAGTGAAGTCTTAGTCAACGACATTGTTTAAACCAACACTTAAACATGAAATCAGAAAATATTATACCTAGTCCCACTCAATATCTCTAAAGAAGCTTGAATCAGACCCACTCCCAAGCAATAAGAAAAAGCACAAGACCAATTTATAGGCAACTTCTTCATTGAAGTGGGCAAGAGCAGCGACTAGACATTGGTTATCTTGTTCAGCAGCGCCTTTTTTATGGTCAAATCCATAGTTAGGAGTATGGGATCTCCGCCTCATCATTGTTTATTCATCCTCTCTGCACACATGCACAAATTCGCAAGTTTTAGAAGTTAAGAAACAAACATAAACGAAGATTAAGAAGAAGACACTAAACCAGCGTAAGCAGCCAGATAAGGAAAAAGCAAAACTCTAGGCATCGATCAAAATCAAGTGAAAATATTGAAGATCAGATCATAAGCCCTAGCCAGCGATGAGTGAAACCCTAGGCATCAAAGATGAAAATTAATTGAAATTAAAGGAAATTGACGTTGGTATTCTTACAAGATCTTCCAGATAGGCCCAGACCGAAGTTTGTAAAACTCGGAGTCGGACATTTCAGTTCTGTTCCCGACCCCACTTTAACAAAGTAGCTGCTCCCAAAATGGTTTGATTCTTTCACCTCAGTTCCCCACCCCACTATTTTTTTGGGTTATGCCTAAGAGGGCTCTTATTTGACTGGTTTAGGCCTTTAGGGTGTCACATATGACCTTGTTGAGGCTGGTGCGAGTACAGGATTTATGCACGAAGAGAGAGGTTTTATGTACAATTTCAACTTCCTCCCCAAGCCAACAAACTGTATGGATGACAGTCAAACTATATGCTCTTCTTTGGTGAATTGTGGAAAATTTACCCCCAGGAGCCTCGGGTAACTAACTGCTGTATCCTTGGTTCTACGGATGCTGGTATCTAGTGCAGATTGGTGAACCTTCTTTACACGAATAATGGAATTTATGAGCTTGGATATGCTTTCTTTCTTTCCTTCAGTGCATCTCAACAATTATTTAACAACTGTGTGGCACCATTTGATGCGGTTTGCTTGGAAAGTAATGGTTGTGAAGCTTGTGGCCCCAAGTTACATCATCCTGCGGAAGGATTTTACGTTTTGTGATGAGCAGCATCTTCTTTACTAGATAAGGTCTATTCTTAATATTCTACTCTCGTATCAGTAACAATTGTCAGTTTTACTGGATGAGTGTTCGTTTGATGGCTATTCGGCTTAGCAATTTTAGCTTCACCTAATCTATAGCTTTTGCAATGAACCTGAAACATAAATGGAAATATGAAAAATCATACTCATAAAAAAATATATGAGAAAAATATATGATCAATTGATCACGTGGATGAGTTGGATTGTATTCATCACTTGCTTATCCCGTTATCCATCTACAGTTTCAGAAATTATTGTACAGTATTTTCGTTGTGAGAATATTATCCGGATTCCCGAGCATCTTGTCATAGTACGTATGCCATGACATCTTAGATTTGCTATTTGAGATAGTCGTTTGCTGGCCTTTTTGGGAAAGTGGTTAAACTTGTATGACCTTAATATTCTTTAAAAAAGGTTACACTAACAAATTTTTATTAGTTATTTGATATTTAATTGGCCTTGCATATGTGACAGAATTTGTTTGACTTCTCTGCATTTGATGATGCTTAACTTGAGGAGGTTTTTTTTTTTGGGGGGGGGGGGGGGGAAAGCATCTCCTATTGTAATTGTGCTGATCTTTTATGGCTAATGTTCGCTAATATGTTCATTCAGCTTACTGTTTATCCATATGTTGTTCTCCATATATAGTGCATTGTAGTCCCCATGTTAACTTGTCATTAACCTTTTCGCTCAAAAATATTCAGAAACTTGTTTTCAGAATCTTGTCCCTTTTAAATGGTTGGTGAGTCATTTAGATTTCTACAAAGCCTGTAGCTTTGAGTTATAGCAACAATTTGAAAATTTGCTGGGGTAGAGCACGTGTAGTTCACCCAATCCATATGATTTAATGGTATAATGTGGATTTCAGTGTTTGGTTGGTGAGAGGTAGATAGGGAAGGATATGCATTTGTTCTGGGTCTGTCACAGAGACCATTCATTCTTTTCACTTTTTTTTTTTTTTGGGGGGGGGGGGGGAAGAGAAATTGGTGGTTTCATTTTGTGATGGGAAATTAGATTATTTCAGCATATGATTTTAAGCTCCTTGCTGACTAATTGTATAACATTTCTGGTAGGTGTTATTGTTGTGTTGTGGAGGTGGTGTGTTCTCGGAATTAATTTTGTTATTTTCCGGTCCGCATTTGTATTTGGAACTTATTTTTAGTTTCTCTTTTTTGAGGATAGCAGCTTTTATGTTTGGAAATTATAGCATCATGTGCTGAATTTGATTGGCGCATAAAGATATGGATGTCAACGATTCTTTTTTCAATTGTGTTCATACATTAGACACTGCAAGTGGTATTTACCGAGTACATCCTTTATGATCTCTTGGGGGGGAAAAGAGAAGTTTCTGCTTGCATGCTGGCCCTCATGTACCCTGGGGAAATTGCAAAATGCAGGCCTTTAGGATGCCAGCCTTCCTGCCTTCCAAAAGAATTAGGCCGTTTGTTTGAATTAATTTGTTTTAAATTGCATTCTAACTGCTTGAATGTTCTGGAGAAGTAATCCTGGAACAGTGTCTAAGAGTTATGATTGGAATATAGAAAGTTCTTCACTTATGCATGTATTTATTGATTTGGTGACATTTTAATTTTGTGAACCCAGATTATGTTGTGAATGACCCAGCTGCTGTAGATTTTCGTGCACAGTCTAGGGATGAGCGAGACCGGATACCCGGTCCAATTTTCAGGAACCGGTACCGGTCCCAGTTGTACCGGGTCTAGAAATTTGGGAACCGGTACCGGTCCCAGTTGGACCGGTTCCGCAATTTCTGGTCCCGGTTCCGGAACCGGTTGGGACCGGTTCCAAGACCGGGTACCCGGTTGGTTTTCTGCCTGTGTTTTGCATCTTGTGAGTTGTAATTGCAAAGAAAATAACTAACACCTTCAGGTTTCCCCTACATTCAAAAGACTAAAACTGACATGCATTTATTACATTATACTTAAGTGCCATCTACTGGGGTTGGGATCGGGAATAAATAGAAAAATACATCATACAAAAACAAGTCTTAAACTCAAAGAAATTACAGGTTTTAAGCTGATAAGGCATAACCATAATTAAAAAGATGATACAATATCAACTCCAAGTTAAGCAACGCCCATCAAGCAACTTGACTCCACTTGAGCTCTTCTTTAATCTCTAATAATTTGATCAATCTGAGATAAGTCTTCCTCACCCAAATCTCAATATCAAATTAAAGAGAAGTTAGACATTGAGGTTCAACATTAAATAATAATTAATAACTATGAAATGCAACAATAAATGTAAAGTGTATATATATAAGTACCTGCTTCATATTTCTCCATATCGTCCATAAGTTGCTCAACATCAATGCAAATGGAGGATGCTCTCAACCAACCTTGAGTACAAATCAAAGTCTCCACTGTCTTTGGACCCAAATTACTACGGAACTGATCAAGCACCCGACTTGATGTACTAAATGCAGACTCACTTGACACGGTAGAAACAGGCACTGCTAGAATATCCCTTGCCATATCTGATAGCACCTTATAAGTATCACTATGTCTTTTCCAGCACTTCAAGATATCAAAAGTGCCTTCTACATTTTCGCGAGGAGCATCTAAATAGACATCCAACTTGGTTTTCTGAACAACCTCAACATCATCTTCCCCACCCTCATTCCATTGAGAATACAACTCCTTAAGAGTATCATTGTTTAGGGACATCTTTGAATGATCAACAATAATAGGGGAAGTAGAACCACCATGATCATCATTTTCCTCATTCACACATGAAGCATATGAACCATATAAACGCTTGAGCACATTATATAGATTATCATAAACCCTATCAGCCATTCCAAAGTCATTGGGATAAAGCTTTCTAAAAGAGAATCTTATAAACTTCAACTTATAGCGTGGATCAAAAACAACTGCAACCAACACCATAAGATTCGTCTTCGCTTAATCTCCATAATAATCATCAAATTTTTTATGCATTTGGAAAGCCATATCCCGAAGACTAGGGAATGGATCTTTCTCCCATTCTAACAACGTAGTAAGTATACTCAACAAGTCATGAAAATGCAAATTAGCAGTGACATACAAAGTGCCAGACATCCTTTTAGTAGCTTCATAAAATTGCTCTAAAAACCTTGCCAAGACTCTTGCATTTTCCCAGTCCTTTTTGGTAGGAACATTCTCCTTGAGCTCATTCTCAAAATTACAATCTTCATTCTTAAATCTCTCAAAGGCCTTTTCAAATTTTAAAGCCATGTTCAACATAAGGAAAGTAGAATTCCATCTTGTGCATACATCTAAACACAAAGATCCTTTGCAAGGGACCTTCACAACTTTGGCACAAGTATCAAACAAAGCAGATCTAAGAGGTGAACCTCTTATGTATCTAATAGCACAATGAATATTATGAATGGAATCCTTGACCCTTGCCAAACCATCTCTCACAACCAAATTCAATACATGGGCAGCACACCTCATATGGAAAAAATCACCATCTAAAACAAGCTTATCTCCAAGATTGTCTTTCAAATAACCAACAGCCACATTATTGGAACTTGCATTATCAACAGTTAAACAAGAAAGCTTATCTTCAATGCCCCAATCAATAACACAACTCTCAACAACTTTTTCAATTTCTTTGCCTTTATGACTATCCATCAACTTAAAATTTAATATTCTCTTATGCAAGTTCCACTCATCATCAATGAAATGTGCAGTCAAGCAAAGATAGTTCAAATTTTGAATAGATGTCCAACAATCAGTTGTGAGAGCAATTCTAGATTCCAACCCTTTTAAAGTCATTTTTAAGGTATCTTTCTCACAAAGATAAAGCTTTTTACAATCTCTAGCAATAGTGAAGCGAGATGGGATATGATTAACAAATTGTGGACAAGCAACACTCACAAAACTCTTAAACCCTTCCTTTTCAACTATAGAAAAGGGATGCTCATCAATGACGACCATTTTCGCTAAAGCAAGCCTACAAGCATCTACATCAAATGACCAATTAGAGAGGGTAACACTCTCAGTGCATGGATCTCTAAACAAAGAAATCTTCTTTTGTTTTTTATCCACATTGTGAGGATACTTAGAACATGAATGAATATGTTTTCTCAAAGTAGAAGTTCCATTATTAGTGTTGGCAGACAATACCTTCTCACAATACTTGCATTTTGCTTTCTCAATTTTCTTGGTTTTTGGGTTGATGATGTCTTGAAAATGCTCCCAATAAATTGACTTTCTCTTACCACCGGCTTTAATTTCAGTCTTGTCAGTTTTGGTTTTGGTACGGCATGCAGAACCAGAATCACTCCCCTCTTCCAAATTTATATGGTCCTCCTCCTCCATACAAATATACTTCAAAATAAGAGAACAAAACAATGAGTTATGATATACTTGAAATGTACTTACTACTTACAATGCCCAAACTCATTTCAGATATACATCCACATATGTCTCTCTTGCATTCAGATCAGTTGACTTGCCTATACAATATACTTACTACTTACAATGCCCAAACTCATTTCAGATATACCTGAAAAACATACCTTCTAACTTCACTACTTGACTTGCCTGTATAAACTTCACATACATGGCTCTGATTGGAGTCAGAAAATTGGCTAACTAGCTAGTTGGTACACGACTGCAGGTACGACCAGCAATATAGTTATTGGACATGACTTACAGGAGTATCAGACAAGCACCAAAAATATAAGCAGTCAAGCACCAAAAATCATTCACTAACAATGAAGAGGGTATCAGACAATTTCAACCGACATAAACGAAATCCTAAAAAATGAGACTCACAGGAGGAAACCTACAGACAATATAAACGGCACAAATGAAACCCACAAAACTCACCGGCGACGACAGTGCTGTAATTTCGGCGAGAGAGAGTCGAGAGTCGAGACAGAGAGAGATAGCAGAGCAACAGAAAATAGACAGTGCACGGCAGCCGACAGTCAAACGTCGATGGGGTCCAGCTAGAGAGAGACTCGGCGACAGAGAGAGAGAGAGACTCCGGCGACAAAGAGAGAGAGACTCTGGTGAGTCGGTGACAGGGAGAGAGAGCGCGGAGAGGAGATAAGGGAGAGGGGCAGGGGAGAGCGCTGGTCGAGAGTCGAGAGGGCTAGGGTTTCTTTCGGAGTTTCGGGTGAGGCACCTGGGCAAGTCACAAATCACAGATTCACAATATATATATATGCAATTTTTTTTTTTAAAATTAAACAGGACCACCGGGTAACCGGGTACCGGTTCTGGTTCCGGTTCCCACTTTTTAGTACCCAAAATCAGAACCGGTTGTAACCGGTTCCTTTTTTTGGGAACCTGTCCCGGACCCGGTTCAACTGGTTCCGGGTCTGGAACCGCCGGGTCCAAACCGGTTCCGGGTCCGAAACCGGGTACCCGATTTTTTTGCTCATCCCTAGTGCACACGGTTTTGTCTGATGGCTGCAACAACTCTAACTGGGTACTAGATTGCTTTGTCTAGTTAAAGCGTTTGTTCATGGACTAATTGCTTATTGGCCACCTGGAATTATTGTGATTTTGTCTATGTTCATGTGAATTTAACATAGTCAGTTCTAGTGAGATATTTACTGTAGACGCTTGTAAATCGTGAATCCTTTGTAGTTGTCTATTTGAATTCCCGTGTATAAGCACATTAGCATGAGACATGAATATGTCAAATAGTTGATTATAAATGGCATTATGTCCCTCATATCTTTTAAATCGAGTAGCAATTTAGCTGATCTGTTGACAAAAGGCTTGTTAAGGGACATCATGTGGTTACAGGTACCCGTACTATTGTTAAAATGGATTTGTAACCCTCTTTTGAATATTTATTGGTAATAGAAACTATACTTGGACCCCCTAGTAAGAAGGTTTAAAGGGTAGGAACCAATTATCGCTTATTTTTTCATCAAAAACACAACAAATTATCTCGTATAACATATCATTCCAAAAAGGATTTAGTGCAAGGCTGCTGTTAAGTTTAGGGTGAGCAAAGCTCTAAAACTCCATTTGGTCCTTAGAAAATTTGGTGGAAAGAAAAGTTAAAGGAAAATAATGTGAAATAAAAAAAGTATGGAGAAAATGAGTTTTTTTCCTCTTGTTTGGATTAAGAAAAAAATACAGGAATTTGAATGAGAAATTTAAATGTTGATGAATTACTTGAAATATGTTGATGTCACCTAAGCAATGCGAGATTAGAGGAGGTTGGGAATTTATCTTAAACTTTCCTCACAATTTTATGAGGAAAATTTTATCACTTCTTTCTAACAATTTTTCTATCTAACTTTCTTTCACTCTTTTTTTCTTTGTGATTTTCTCTAAACAAAACACAAGAATAAAGTAACGTTCTCAAATTTTTTATTTCCATCAAATTTTTCGAGGTCCATACAGAGTCTTAATGAATTCTACGTTCTAAGTAGTTACAATGTTTAAAGCATGTTACCTATGAAAATGTGGAGCTGTTTCTAGTGAGAAATTAAGGGGTACTCTTGTATTTAACCATGAATTGGGATGAGCACTCGACCTCAATGGTGCTAAAGCAACTCAAGTTTCTTTAGAGATACTAACTGAGAGTGGGTATGATATTTTATAATTCCATGTTTAAGTGTTGGTTTAGACCATGCAATTGACACACTTTATTGAGATCTTGCATACTTATGCTAATTAAATGTTAAAGGGAGAAATTGGTTGAGGCAGGTTGAAGTGGATTGAAGTTGATATTTTTTTGTTGAAATGGGTTGGTATATTTTTTAAAATTGATTAAAATAGTAAGAATATAATTTTGAAAGAGGTGAGTTGAAGTTGGTTGAAGTAAATTAAAGTACGTTGAAGTTGATTGAAGTGAATTAAAATTGACTTGAAGTGAATTAAAATTGATATTTTTTATTAAAATAAGTTAAAATTGATTGAAATAAATTAAAATGAGTTAAAATAAATTAAAATTAATAAATTAAAAAAGACCTATAAAAAAAAATGCCCTAAGCACCATATTATACTTGCGTCACCTTCCAAAAAATCCTAATGTTTAAAAAAGATGCTCGTCTTGGTACGCGGAAAAAGCTGAAAGGAAGAGGCGTTGCGCGACACGACTATATAAGGCGGTGAA
The DNA here is from genome assembly GCA_029747015.1 of Carnegiea gigantea. NCBI lineage: Eukaryota > Viridiplantae > Streptophyta > Magnoliopsida > Caryophyllales > Cactaceae > Carnegiea > Carnegiea gigantea. The sequence goes on from JAKOGI010002762.1 coordinate 48,986, forward strand.
GACTGAAGAGACCTTCGACACTTTCCACTTGTCACTTCTCGGTTCCTGGAGAAAAGGTTTCAGACGCGCCAAAACTGAAAAAACTCGACGCTCAAGTCTCAATACGTTGGGAAGAATGGTGATTTCGAAGAACAAGAATCGCAATCGCCTTAGGTCGAAGTCGAAGGCTGCCCCAATCACCCCTCTTTCTCCGTCTAAAGCAAAGCTTAAGATCAGCGACAAGTCCAGACGTCCCAAGAAGATCCGCTAAGCTTCCCATCTCCAATGTCAGCTGATTTTGATTTTGACTGCCTAGAGTTTTGCTTCTGTGTTTCTCATTGTTAGGATTTTTGATCTTTTAGGGTTTAAAGTGGATGTTTTATCTTATCTTTCTGTGTTTGGATCTGAGAATATAAGAGGGATAAAGATTTCGGTGAAAAATTGTGCGAGAATCGAACTGATTTTTACAATTCTGTGTATATTATGTTCAAAATTGAGAGCAAAGTTGAAGGAAAAGTTTGTTCTGGTTTCCGATGGGATACACTGTTCCACCCCATCTTCAAATAATGAACGGTTCCTCTTTGCATTGTCTGCTGCGCATGTTATGCCCTAAAGTTGTCGACTTTCTTTCAAGTAGCAGTGGAAGTGGAGTCGGTTCCCACTGGACTGACCATAGTTTTTTACTTTCTAATTTTTTTCGATTTTCCTATCTCCAAAGAAGCTTTGTTTACTGAATTCAAAGTTATTTTTTTCCTCGGTGTTTCTGTCTGGGATACTCCCATAACTTGCCTGGTTTCCCGTTTTCTGAGTTTGCAAGCGTGCTTTTGCTATCTGACAGAGGTGAAGGATCTGCTTGTGGCAAAAGTGACATCCGTAGCGAAAACCGTATTCCTACAGAATACGACTCTGATCTCGAGGAAGCTTATGCTGATCAATGTAATGTATGTGCAGTTTCAGCTGTTGCCCACTTCAACGAAGTAGCTACCTCGAAGATGGTTTGTTTTCTTTCACCTCTGCCTCCTCCCACTCTTGGTGTCCTCTTTATTGCTCATAATGGATACACATTATCAGAGGTTTCTAGAAATTGTTACTTGTTTTGGATTATGTTTAAAGGGCACTCTTTCTTTGACTGGTTTAGGGTGTCACATATGAGCTTGTTGAGGCTGGTGAGAGGACGGCATTTATGCACGCTAAAAAGGGTTTTGTCTACCATTTCAACTTCCTGGCCAAGCCTACAAAGTGTACAGATGACAGTGAAACTATGCTCTTCTTTGGTGAAGTCTGGGAATTTTACCCCGGGGGCCCTCATGTTACTAATTGCTGTATCCTTGGTTCCGCAGATGCTGGTATGTAGGGCAGATTGCTGAACCTTCTTTACATGAATAAATGGAATTTATGGGTTCTTGGTTACGTTTCCTTTCCTTTTCCTCGGTGTTGTCCTGCGATTATTTAAGTTACACAATATTATGATGTTGTTTGATGTAGTATGCTCGGGAACTAATGGTTGCGGAGGTTGTCGTCCTGTGATACATCATCTGCAGAAGGATTTTATGTCGGTGAGGAGCAATGTCTTCATTACATTGACTAGGTAAGTCATTTCTCGATATCTTACTCGCCTGTGAGTAAATAGTAATCGGTTTTCTATTTGGTTGGTTGGTTATTTATTTTGGGACTATTCGTTTGCTCTTTTTTATCTGTCACTTGCTTTTATTTTCATCCTGGTGGAGTATGTTGCATGGTGGTGTCTACTCTATCTCGTTTTACTTGGGCATTTTAAGCTTCCAAAATGTCTGCCTTTTGGAGCGAGAAAATGATTTGTTCTGCTCGGATGTATTGCATTGAAGCGATATGGCCCTCTTGAATGACTACTTTTTTCTATAAAGGTTTTTTTTTGGGGGGGGGGGGTGTAATGAAATTAATGCCACTGTACTAGGAGGAAGGCTGCCACAGTGGAGGCCCCTTACCCACCTCGCTTTGGGCAGGGCTTGGGTATGGATATACATTATAGGATCCTAAAGAGAAATGGCTACTTGTCTTACCCCCTTTCCCAGTTGCCCCTATGAGTTTGATTGATCAAGCTCCTTCTGATTGATCACATGGTTATCCACCTATGAATTCACAAACTATTGTCAAATATAGTATTTGTGAGAATGTTATCCTGAGTTCCTTAAAGTTTAAGATCTAAGATCCCTAGTTTGAAATAGCTGTTTGCTGCCCCTTTTTTCAGAAGGTACTTAAACCCGTATTAGCTTAATATTCTCTGAAAAGGCTAGACCAAGTTACCAACAGGTTTTTATTATTTATTTGATATTTGATTTCCCTTGCATACTCAAAGGTCCTAAGAATTTGTTTGACTTCTCCGCATTTGATTGTGTTTTACTCGGAGTGATCCTAATACAGGGAAGGAAAGGGGGGCCGGATCGCCTACGTTGATTGTGCTGATTTTCTATTGGCCATGGTTCACTAATATTGGCTCATTGTCTCCATAATGCATTGTTGCCTTATGCTGCTATATGTCATTTGGATAGTGGTCCCTATGTGGTTAACTCATCTTTAACCTTCTGCTCAAAAAGTACTCAAAAACTTGTTCTTAGAGTCTAGGGATCTGGTCATATGCTAGAATGATTTGTGGGAGTCCCTTAGAAATGGCTTGTTGTATGTCTCTGAAATAACGTAGTCTTCCACTGCTAGGGTAGATTACCTGTTGATCACCCAATCCACTTCTTTTGCTGATGTGATGTTGATGAACCTTATGTGGATTAGGTGTTTGGTCGGTGACAGTGGATGGTAAAGGATGTGCAGTTCTGGTCTTGATTCAGTTGCAAAGATCATCGGTTTTTTTTTTTTTCACAATTGTTTTTAATTGGTGGTTTTATTTTGCAGTGGGAGACTAGGTTATTGCAGTACATGATTTTAAGTCCCTCAACAATTGTATATCATGATGCGTGGTTGAATTTGTGTTCTTTGTAGGGTGATCCATAGTTGTATACAGCTGCTGATTTTGTTATTCATGGTTTCTCCTTTTGGTGCGAGATATCTTGACTTTGGCGGCCGTTGTGTTTGGACAATCATGTGCCAATTTTGATTAGCACTTAATCATGTGGAAATTGATGATTCTTTTGTTGAATGTTGCTCGTTTATTGGACTTTTATTAAACATCATAGGTGGTATTTACCAACAAAGACCTCCGTTTGTGATCTCCTGGGACGTGTATTGCAACGTCGAATGTTGGGCCTTGTGTAGCCTTAGGAATTTGCAAAAATGTGGGCGTTAGGATGCTAGCCTTCCTGCCTGCCAAAAGAATTTGGTCGTTAGGTTTTTGATTGAATTTGTTTGAATTGAGGGGGCAGAATGTGTTGGAAAAGATATCTCTGTCTTAATTTGAAAGTAATGCCTTTCCTTGGTATCCAGGGAAAACGTGCCAGAATTTGAATTTTGAGTATCATAGGGTTTCCCTTGAGAATGTCTGCGTCCTGGTTTTTCGCATTGTTGCTGTTTTAATATTGTTTCTTTTATTTATTCAGGTTATGTGTGAAGGACCCAGTTTCTGCAGATTTGATTCTAGTGGTTTTATCTGATGACTCTAAACTCTTAACGAGCCCTTGAATTGCTTTTAATTTGCGGCGCATTGTAGTTAAACAATTTATCATAGACTAGCTTATTTAGCTGTTTGGTACTGTCCTAGTTGTGTTTACGTTTATGTGGAATTTAACCTAATCAGTTTCTAGCAAGATACTGTGTTGTAATCAGTTGTAAGGAGTTCACATAATCAGTTTATGGCTAGGTTACTTATGGCTCTTTGAATTCCCGTATATAAGCCAGTTAATGTGTGGGTTGATGCATCATATGATTTTATGATGTGCGTCTAGCCTCTATATAAGCATCTTGATTAAGGGGATAGCATCCGTAATAGGAGGAATAGTGCATGAGGTAATGCCTAGTGCACTTTAATTGATAATGGAAACGCTACGCCCAGAGGGTTATGCTTTCCTTGCCTAGAAGCATCTTACCAACATCAAAGGTGAACTAGAATCACGTAAAAATGAATGTGTTGACTTAAGACCAATTGAATGTTGAAACAGAAGTGGGACTGGTTGACGTAAGACCAATTGAATGTTGAAACAGAAGGGGGAATTGTCCTCATGAAAAAACCTGTAGCTCTAGCAGATCTTGTTATGGAGTGTTTGAATGCTATTAACATTTAACAGCACATAGGCATAGGCAAACTGCATAATTGTCAGTAGACGGACTGTATGCACACTCAAAGCCTTATTAGTTCGATATTACGGATTCGTTGGTAGCAATCGAGCATTAACCAGCGGCAGTATCCCATGAGCTAACGCAGAGTTGCAAGTCATTAATTAGTGACGAACAGAGAATGCAAGAATGCTAGAAACATAAGATCTGATCATAACAATCCTAAAATCTTGATGAGACTAAGCCACTAACCAGGCTAGCCAAACATACACAAATGTTTAATGTCTAGCTACTATCGAATATTGATAAAAAAGATCAACGACGTCTATGAGGAGCTCTTGCTGCGGGAGCAGGATCCACAATTGTGACTTGTTTGATCGCATAACCCCATGCGAACTTGTTGTAGAGTACTTCTCCGAAACCTCCATCTCTCCCGAACCTCATCCCATGGCTATTGAGGTACTCCCAGAAAAAAATGTTGTCGGGTTTATGCCCCCAGCATGTAAAAAGTACACTATGCGCGACCTGTATTTTGCCATCCATCGTTTTTCGACCCTCGGCTCTATAGAGGAGCTCTTCCTTTCCAGTCTCGTCATATTTTGCATGCATCAGGAGTAGTGCTATCACTGGCGCATCAGTCAGAAGATTTTTCATTTTGTTAATGTAATGGCGCTCTTTTGGGTCAACGTATTCCCGGCCGGTTATGAAATGGCGACAAGCATTCTGCCCAGTACGAGTGCTTGATTACACAGAATAGAGAAATTTGGAGAAAAAACAACGATAATCAAGAATTACTCCACAAATTGCCTCTCTACCCCTCGCCCCAAAACAAAGACAAGGACCTCCATTAGTTTGGCCTTTTTCCTTTCAACTGTCTAATCTGAATACTCAGATCACGCTAGAAGGGGGTGAAAAAGGTGATTGCAAAAACTTAAAATTAAAATCAAATGTAAATGCGGAAATTAAATAGAGATGATACGCAACGATATTTTAACGAGATCGGGCCTTAATCAGGCTTAGGTCCCCGCCTAAAGTTATCCAACTCTAGAATTCAACTCTCCACTTCTTTTATTAAGATGAACTCTCACAATCTCTCAGAACTACCCCACTCTAGAGATTCCAAATACTTAAATCAACCTCTTGATTTAAGTATGGGAGAGTTGTGATCTCACACCAACTCCTAAGTTCACTCCTTAATAAAGAATTCCTCAATACACTCACAACTTTTGATCACAATGTAATGCTCAGAGTCAATTCACAAATGTATAGCTCAATGTTCTTGCAACTTGCTTGGATACTTGCTCTTGCTCATGTGTTCACTATTTATAGCCTCGCAAGTCGTGAGCTCAAATGCCAAGAAGGAAGTTTCTGCCAGAATATCCCGAAATCTAATTTCGGGCCCTTGAAATATATTCTTCAGATTCTGATTTGATTTCCTTTTGTGCTGAACATTCTGATTTGATTTTTCCCTTAAATCAGCCACGCTGCACATGATATCTTCCTTGCACATCATGTTAGTAATCTCTTCAAATGTGCAACAAGATAATTCAAGTATCATTTTTGATATTACTTTACAATTTAAGCTTGTATCTTATTTAGTGGAATCTTGTCAAGATCAATTCAAATAATATTGATGCAAGGTAATCAGTCCATAATTGATCTTGTATGATACAAATTTGAGATTCAAATTTGAAGTGGTTAGATCATATTTTTCAATCAAATAAAATCTTTAGATATTATAAGATACCCACATATTTTTCTATGCATAAACAAATACTAGGATAGACAACTTAATCCAATCAAATCCATTAATATTATTCACTTAGATTGTATGGATAAATATCCATGGAAACTCAATATTTTATCATATCGCTTCCATTAATAATTAATCAGGGCTTTTCGTCCAAGACTTAAACTATTCAACTGCTAAGCCCATGTATTAATCAAACATGTAACCAATTTGATGAATTGGACCAATAAGAACATTATATATGAAATTGACAAATAATATAAATATTCAACAATGATTATTTCATATATAATTATTATCCACATTGTTTGTTATCATCAAAATCATTATGTGACTCCTAGAGTCAGTAATCTCCCGCTTTTTGATGATGACAAATAATGATACTCATAAGAAGTGATATTCGTATACATACCTTGATTCTTGCATCCACTTATTATGAGCTCATTCTTCTCCCCCTTTGTCATCATTAAAAAGGAATGTAGAATATAAACTAACCAATTAGTAGCAAAGCTCCCTCTTAATATGAAACTTATGAAGAAGAAGGAAGGGTTGACCTCACAAGCTTAAATCCAATAACATATCATCAAAATCAACCAGTTTACTTGGATATCACAAAAATGACATGCTAAGGTTATAAGAGATACAAGTATATGAAGGAAAAACAAAATTGATAATTTAGAATAAATCACAACTCCTCCTAATGCAATTATATAGGGGGAATAGAGCAAACAATCAAGAAAAATCTCCCCCCTTTGAAAATCATTAATCCAAGGTAATTCATATGGCGCGAGATATACTAGTTCAGCACATAACCTTAGCTTATTCATGCCAAAATCATATCAATAGTTGCAATTTGGATATGAGAATTTCAAAAATATATAGTCATGTAAGGTATAATGTGTTGGTGTTATACAATATTAATCAAGCTATTTTTCCTAACAAAATAGCTAAAGCATAACACCGTATACAAGAGAGATGCAATAATATTTACCATGCTCTGGTCAAATGACAAAATCAAGTATATTTAGCCCAATATAATGTAGTTATTTTATTTTTGACATATCTCCAACCAAGATGCCTATTACGATGTCAAAAAGGTTCTCGTATATCTCATTTTGACGTCATTTTTATCTTGAGAATTATAACCACAATAATAGGATATAATCAAAATATGGTATATATCTTGGTCCAACATGGGATGATATAAGGCAATCAAATATTATGGAGCTTCATAATTCCATTTTATTTGAATTAGCCCTGTTCATCTTTCATCAAAACGTATTGTGAATCATATTATGGGTCCCTCCTTTTTTATGAAGATAGAGTCCACTTTAATAGAGATGAATACTTATCATGATCTTATCACTTGGGCTTACTAATTCATTTTTCTCCCTCTTTTTGGCATGAGTTTCATTAAAAAGGTAGTGTGAGAATGATAGAACTGTATAGCCATGAAGACAATAAAGATTTTTCGAAATATATAAGGTTGTCTCTACCCCTTGATAGAAATAATTGGAAACATCAAGCATAGGGTCATGGAATATTATAAGAAAATGTAATATTATACATATAATTTTATTGAAGCATTATATACCATTTACCACACGCTCTCCCCTATTTCGAGAGCAAGTGTTATACATAGTCAAGGAGATAATAGCATTTAAGTATTGAACATTAATACTCCATATCAACCTAAGTCTTCTATTTACATAACTAGGGTAGATATCAAAATTTTTGGATGTAAAGCCCAATTCAATAAAACAAGCATATATAGAATGATAATCAAATTTTAATACAAGTTTCATGTAGTAAATATGTATGTGACACAAACTTTGAATGATATACGACAAGAATATATGATTGTAACGTTAAAAGAGATAATGATGTTAAACATCCATGCAAGAGAACATTTATCCTTAAATAAGATATTCAAATTCCCCTTTGCTAAATCATCAGCATCTAAAAATAATCAAACCAATATGTGATTGTTAAGCGTACTGAATTTATCTTATCACCCTACAGGTAAAATGAAAAAAATTTATAGAAGGAAAGAAAAAGATAAATTAAAAGCTTACCTTATTTTACCTTAGGTAGCCCAACACTTTCTAGTTTCTTATTTGATTTTGAGAAGTCCGACATCTTATTCTCCCCGTGAGGTTTTTAGAAATTTAAAGGCTCGTGGGGACTTTTTAGATATTTCAAAATAATGGGCAAATAATTTTACAAAAATTTGTCCATTCGTCATAGAGTTCTACAAAATACAATATCTAGGAAGAAATTTTTTCTTAGGTCCATAAGGGTTAGAAACAAGTGAGAATCTTGACGTAGCCAAATTTCTCTTCTCACTTCTACCCCTCTTTTTAGATTTAATACTACTTGTATAAAACTTTGAAAAAAAATTACCAATTGTAGTATTTAAATCAACAAAGTTGAGGTAAGATTGAGAAGAATTATCAATAAAAATTTTTACCTCATTTTTCTTACTTTTTGGAGTTGATAAATCTTGAATATTCCTTTTGAACTCGCACTCTTCTTGGTCTTGCTTTCCCATTAACTCTGTATAAGGCTCACTTTCGTCATCTCCATTCTCATCATCACACTTTTCATCTGGGCTGTTCCTATTACCAACATGTTGAGTTTTGAATTTAGTGATCTCAATTGTCTCTTCGTTTGTAATTGTATTAAGATCTGAAACCTCTTCCTTAGATCCATAATGACAATAAAGATAATTTCAAATCTCTTTGGCACTTTTACAATAGAAAAAATATTCACAAATATCAATAGAAAGGCCACAATACAGCATAAAAATGGCTTTGGATCGAATTTTTGGTCATAATCTTGTAATCATCATTGGCGAACTGATCCTTTGATTTTTCAATAACAATGGGAACTTTCTTGATAATCTCTCAAAGATTAAGATCTTTGTGCTTAACATAGAGTTCCATGATTTCCTGCCACAAAAAATAATGAGTACCCATAAAAAGCGGTGGACAATCAGAATCAAGATTATAACTAGCCATGGAATTGAAGCTATTAGATGGTTAAGTCTTAAGATAATAGCACCCGCTTTGATATCAATTGAAAACTCAGACCGCCCTAGAGGAGGGGTAAATAGGGTGATTGCAAAAACTTAAAATCAAAATCAAATGTAAATGTGCAAATTAAATAGAGATGATATGCAACGATATTTTAATGAGATTGAGCCTCAAATCAAGCTTAGATCCCCGCTTAGAGTTGTCTAACTTTAGAATTCAACTCTCTACTTCTTTTATTAAGATGAACTCTCATAATCTCTCAGAGTTACCACATTCTAGAGATCCCAATTACTTAACTCAACCTCTTGATTTAAGTATGGGGGAATTCACTACTAAAAAAGTTCATATTAACGATGAAATTCAGCAACAGAAAAAAATAGCGACAGATTTGGCGACGGAAATGACGACAGAAAAATAGTTTTACAAAAAAGTCAGATTATACGATAGATACAGCGACAGAAATTTTAATCCGTCGCCAAAAATTGATGATGGCGACGAAATTTCCGTCGCCATTATTAATTTTTTTTAAAAAAAATTGGCGATGGAATTTCCGCTGCCTAAATTTTTTTTAAAAAAAAAACAGGGGGTGGCGATGGAATTTCCGTCGCCACTCCTATAAAATGAAACCAGATTTCTCTGGTTTCATTTTGCTGATTTTTTAAGCGTCGAGGAGAGAGAGGGGGGACGCCGTGAGCAGCAGCAGCCCAGCCACCAGCCACGTCCCCGCCGTGCCCAGCCACCGCCGACGGTCGTCCGCCCCACCCGCTGCCGCCGGTGACCTCCCCCTGCCGCCGGCCTCCGCCTGCCGCCCCCCACCGCCGGTTTTTTGAAGTTAATTGAGGTATTTTTCTCAACTAAACAACTTGAAATTTCTACAAATTTTTGGATTACATTGTTAGAATTTCATAGTTAGTTCATATTTATGTTGAAATGTGGTGTTTATGTGAGGTTATTCGTTTAATTTGGTTCAAGATTGTTGGAAATGCAATTTAGGGTTTAGGTTTGATAGTTTGAAGTTAAAGTTTGATGTATTGGTGGAATGAAATGGTTTCATTGATAATGTTTTTAAAATGTGCAATTTGTGTGAGGTTATTGGTCTAATTCGTTACAAGAATTTGGTAAATGCGATTTAGGGTTGAGGTTTGGTAGTTTGAAGTTGAAATTTCATATGTTGGTGGAATGAAATGTTTTAATTGATAATGTTGTCGAAATTTGGTTGGAGATTTTGCTCAATGCAATTTAGGGTTTAGGTTTGGTGATGTGAACTTGAAAGTAGATATGTTGGTGGATTAAAATGCTTTAGTTTATTATTTTGTTCAAATGTACATGAAGGTGTAGCTCATATTTGTTTAAAGTTTTCGCCCAATGTAATGTACACTTAGATTTGGTAATTTTAAGTTTAAATTTGATATGTTGGTGGAATAAAGTGGTCAACTATGTATGAATTATTAGTGTTGTGATGTTCGTGAGAACGTAAGTATATTTATCACCTATTTGTAAACTTTTTTGTGGGTGCATGTGGAAATTTTAAAGTAAGCATACATAATATATAATTGCGTAATTTATGTAATTATTATAATTTTAATTAAAATTAATTCTTATCAAATACTTTATGTGGTTATTGTTATTTTGAGCAGAATATGAATGGTCCTCCACATCGTAGATAGATGTATAATAGATTACTGCCTGATCGTAGTGGTTAAATGCAAGAATTTTTAGATGGAGTAAACAAATTCGATCAATTTGCACGTACACAGACAGAGTTTCTGAATGGGGGAAAGTATAGATGTCCTTATACGAAATGTAGAAATAGGGTGTACTTGACACCTGATGAGGTCAAGATGCACCTTATGTATAAGGGTTTTGTGCAAGGGTATTGGTTTTGGATAAGTCATGGGGAAATAGAATCTCAGGAATATGGTTCTGGGTATTCAAATAGTGAAATTTCCGAAGTTGGAGGTTCAAGTCATATTAATAATGACTATTCTGAATTCTACATAGATTGAATGGAGGACATAGTTGATGATACTGTAATAGCAAATCAAATTGTAAGGGAAGAGAGGTCAAGCACTTGCCGAGAACCATTTTATAATATGGTTCAAGCTGCTCAACAACTCTAATATGATGGCTGCTCCACCCACAGTGAGCTATCTGCGGCGGTGAGACTGTTGAGTATTAAATCTGATTATAATATGCCTCAAAATTGTTTCAATGAAGTTGTTCAATTAATGAAAGAGATGTGTCCCCCTAACAACCGCGTGCCTACCAACTACGGGCAAACGAAGAAGGTTGTTAAAGATCTCGGCAACGACATGGTCCAAATTGATTGTTGTCGGAAAGGTTGCATGCTATTTTATAAGGAGGACGCGAACCTGGATGCGTGCAAGTTTTGTGGGCATTTAAGATGGAAAAGACAAAGGTCACAACAAAGGAATCAGAATCTATTGCCATACTTAATGATGCATTACTTACCGTTAAAACCTCGACTGCAGAGGTTGTACGCATCAAGAAGTAGTGCAGAGCACATGAGATGGCATCATGAACATCGACGTGAGGACGGTGTTTTATGTCATCCATCAGATGGGGCAGTATGGAAACATTTGGTGTTGACTTTACTTATATTGTATGAATGAGTTTTGCAAAATATGTGCAACCTATGTAGCTATTATGATGTAAGAGGAAAACGGTTTATATGTGCAATCATTATATATTTGTACTTGGCGTTGTCACCTATTTCAGGTATGGATTCAAGTTTTCGTCGAGCAAAGTCCTCCCCTCAAGGTAGAGGACGAGGGCGTCGGAGCTCTGTTGTTGATCCGACTGCAATGGACATTGATCCATCTTCCCCTCAGGTACCTCATATACCAGTTCAGCCAGGAGCAACAATGGCTACTTACATACCAGGTATTTTAGAACCACTGGCTCCCCCATTTGGGGCTTTCCATCATCAGAACGCTTCGAATGAAGCCATATTCGAAGCCATTGGATGTTGATTGAGTGCGAATATGTTGTAAATTTCTTGCAGGGATTCGCTTGTATGTACAGATATGATCAAAAACAAGCGATTTTATTTTTTAAAAAAATGAGAGTCAGCGACGGAATGGCGACGGAAGGAGAGAAAAAAAATTTTTTTTGGCCAGGGGGCGACGGAATTGGTAAGCCATCGCCATAAGTGACAGAATTTCCGTCGCAAATTCCGTCTCTGATGATGACGGACTTCAATTCCGTCGCCACCCCCTGCCCCGCCAATTTTCCCCGCCAAATAAAGTATGTCGCAATTTCTGTCGCTACGGACGACGGAATTTTGAAATTCCGTCGCCGGGTACTCAGCGACGAGCGAAAATCCGACAGCCGTATTCCGCCATCAATTCCGTCGCTGATATGAAAATTCCGTCGCTGATTAACCGATTTTCGTCGCTGATTCTGTCTTTATTTCGTCTTTTTCTTGTAGTGATTGTGACCTCACACCAACTCGTAAGTTCACTCCTCAATAAAAAATTCCTCAATACACTCACAACTTTTGATCACAATGTAATGCTCAGAGTCAATTCACAAATGTGTAGCTCAATGTTCTTGCAACTTACTTGGATTCTTACTCTTGCTCATGTGGTCACTATTTGTAGCCTTGCAAGTCGTGAGCTCAAATTGCCAAGAAGGAAGTTTTGGCTAGAATATCTTAAAATTTGATTTCAAGCCCTTGAAATATATTCTCCAGATTCTGATTTGATTTCCTTTTATACTGAATATTCTGATTTGATCTTTTTTTAAATCAGCCACGTTGCACATGGTATCTTCCTTGCACATGATGTTAGTAATCTCTTCAAATATGCAGCAAGATAATTCAAGTATCATTTTTGACATTACTTTACAATTTAAGCTTGTATCTTATTTGGTACAATCTTGTCAAGATCAATTCAAACAATATTGATGCAAGGTAATCAATCGATAATTGATCTTGTATGATATTCAAATTTGAGATTCAAATTTGAAGTGGTTAGATCATACATTTCAATCAAATAAAATCTTTAGATATTAGAAGATACCCACATATTTTTCTATCCATAAACAAATATTAGGATAGGCAACTTAATCCCATCAAATCCATTAATATTATTCACTTAGATTGTATAGATAAATATCCATAGAAACTCAATATTCTATTATATCACTTTCATTAATAATTAATCAGGGCTTTTTGTCCAAGACTTAAATTATGCAACTACTAAGCCCATGCATTAATCAAACATGTAACCAATTTGATGAGTTGGGCCAATAAGAACATTATATATGAAACTGACAAATAATATAAACATTCAACAAATGATTAGTACATATATAATTATTATCCATATTGTTAACTCCTGAAGTCAACATAATCTTTTCGGACATGCATGAATCATATATATAGGAAGGGAAAAAAAGGAAAGCGTCCATTATCTCCCGTGGAAAAACATGTTGAGAATTACCAAAAAGAAATAATATTTTGAAATGAAGGATGAAAATGACATTAAAGTAACAACGTACGATTAGCTACAATCAGCAAAGAAGCTCCTAGTCTGAAGTTGCTAGTTAATGATGAATGCCTATGTGAAGAAGTTAATCGGGGGCTTGCAACAATGCATTTTCACCCCGACACACGTACACACGACAATATACCCCCCTTGGCTTGAAGGTTTTCTTAAGGGGTGCCAAGCTAACTATTATTAAAGATTGTTTGAATTAGTACGTGTCAATGGACAATCATGAAGCCATTCGCTAAATGAGGAGTCATTTTATAATGTATGAGAAAGGACATATTATGACGACTAGAATACGCTACGTAAACAAGACTTGGCTTTTTACTATAATCAAATCATAAATTATTTTGGCAAAAGAATCTAATATATAATAAAAACAATCACAAAAGGTTTAGCTCATAGATTAGAAAATTTTTGTTGAACACAAAACAATTACTATTATAGTGTAGGAGCTAGCTTTTCTTTTTTTTTTTTTTGGTTTTTTTTTTTGGGGGGGGGGGGGGGTTAGAAAAAGAGTTCCAATTGGATAGGCAGATAGTGGCTAAAACTTAAGCATGATCTCCTTGATTTCTAGGGATCTATTAAAATAATTTGGAAGCTATAAAAAATATGCAAAGTTAAAGCACACAAAAGATGGTAATTAACAAAGAAGTTAAGGAAATTGACAGGCCCCACTGCAAGTAATGCTATCAAAAGCATGCAAGTGGTATTAAAAAGAAGTAAATTCGCAAAAACTGTACAATAATACCGGCACAGCTCGCCTATTGTAACCATCATAATCTGACGCAGCCACTACTCCATTTTCTCTCACCCAGTCAAGCATTCTATGGACCGTCCTCTGCCTTTTGTTTCTAATACTATTTAGGTCATCAACTAGCTGTTCCAATGAGAGCCTGGGAGGGGGATCTTCGTTGTTTCTGTGTGCATCCGCGGTCAGCTTGCTTTCCAATGCTTCAGTAATAGAAATGACAGTGCAGATGCCTGATCATTTATAGTTGCTCAAATAAAACATATATATCATAGTTAGCAAAGCTAACGTCCATGCATGGATATGTGTTATGGGAACAATGAAGGGGAAAGAAGCAAATGCAACGCTTATATGAATCAAGTGTAAGAGGGAAAAAGCAAATAACGTACTTTCATGAAGCTGATCAATGGCTGGGGGTAGAACTCGACGATCTGCTGGCCAAATTCGAAGGATTTCCTCTGGCTTCCGCCAAGTGAATTCCCTTCTGCTTGTCAACGGATTTTGAGTCATTGCAAAGAATTCGATCGAGGAGCAGGTGAGAAGAGGGAATGCTGGGAACCTAATTAAGGGAAGCAAGGCTTATGGCATGCACCAACGACAGGAAATTTTCATTTCATTTTGATCAACAAAAAGTGATTTTTATTGAGGGCGCTGCTGTGTCATTGGTTTAGAGTTAACGGTACTTGCAGAGTGCAGACCCTTTGGCGTGGTTTCCAATAGTTTTTATGCCCTTTGCGAAGCCATGAATGAGAAGGTGAGAAGAGGTAGACGAGGTAAGGAAAATGCTGGGATGCTAAAGGTTTAATATTTTTGCCAGTGACATGAGTACACTGCTAAGAAAAAAGGGTCGTATTAAAGCAGTATGGCCTAAATTAGTAACGAATGTTACTTAATAAAATGTGAATGCAAAAGACAATTTGTTTTCATGTGGAAAAATGAGGCATCAATACGTAAAAAGATTTTTTTTTTTTTTTTTTGGGGAGTGGAGATCGCATTTTTGTTGGCTTTTATTTGAGTCTCATATGCTATGTGGGAAGTTATACTTGAGAGTTGTGATTAATAAGTTCTTCCTTTTTCTTTTGCAAAAGTACCATTTGTTAATTTTTATCTTGACAAAGGAATCTGAATTCCCAGGTTTTAACATACAAGCAGCGACCACCTCAATTTTTACTTAAATAACCATTGCGGTTATTGTTTACACAAATTAACAAAGAGTAAGATATATAACACGTTCTTATGGATAAGCCTGTAGGGGTAGAAATTGCCTCAAAAAAATTGTTTTGTGGGTCTTAAGAAATCGACCTCTCTATGGGTAGAAATACCGGTAAGGGTAAGGTTGCTTACAACTGGATCTCCCCAGACCCCGCGAAAGCGGGACCCACACTGAGAGTTGTTGTTGTTGTTGTTGCTGCAAGATAAGCCTGTAAAATAGCTAGGTAAAGAGACTATGAGCAAAAAGTATACCGCACCTTAAAATACTCCTCATTATAAAACTATGGGTTGTGATATATGTCTTGCCGCAAGACACTCATAAGTATCTTGCCTCATGATAAATTAACATGTTTTATGATTTAAAATCATAAATTTTTCAATCACTTAACTATGAATTGCTAACCTTAAATATTCGTCGGCTACATCGACAAAGTATTAAATAATACCCTAATTGCATTAATCGTATCCGTAAGTACATATATTATGCGTGTTTTAGAAATATGATAAATTATAGATAAAAAGATGATTTTATATAATTTATAAGTTGTAATGTACTTCTGCTATTCGATCATACTATTTTTTTCAATTTAAAAATATAATAGTATAATTTTTAAGTCAAAACAAGACACTTATGAAGTGTCTTACAGTAAGACACTTATCATTTTTATGTAACTACAAAAGTAAACTTCTAAAAATACAAAAATTGCTATGTTTAAGCACCTAGACTAGTGCAAATTGTTTGAACCCTTACTCCTAAATTTGTCTAGCAAATACCCCTTACATACTATGAAAATACCCTAACAAATTCAACACAAAGCGTCACCCGCAGTCGCCACCTGACAAAGCATGATATCAAAACCCCATTAGTCTATCTAAAGTTGCCTAAAATCAACCCATCGAGCTCTACCTAATCTGTCATAGATCATAATGAAAGACATGGCGCCATAAATAACGATCCATCAGTTCAATGACCATGTTTCGTTTGCCAATCAACAAGTTGATCACCTTCTCAGAAGTTGTGTTTGATATTATTCAGCTACTAAGCAATTGAGTACAATCCGTCTGAGAGAGAGAGAGAGAGAATGTCTCAATCTCCCAGACATTGAAACTTCTCCCTTTAGATTTTGGATAACAATATGTTTTTCTGTCACCCTCAGTATAGTGAACATAGAAAACAATTTTACAATGTGTACACATAATTTTTACAAGGAGAAGGCATTGAAACATATGTTACAACGTTTTTTTGATATGGTATGTTATGATTCGTTCAGTAAGACATTGGGCCATGCATACACTTAACACGATAGCTCACGAATATTGGTGACTGTTTTATTTTTCTTTTTTTTTTGGAGGGGAAGATTTTGTATGGTGATAAGGATGGTATAAGATCATTAAGTTCAAAAATGAAATAAAATAAAATGAAAGCTGGATGCCAAATCAAACTAGCGAACTTTACGTAAAGGCCGGTGCATTCGTATCTGCAACTCTCAACAGCGATTTTGTAATTCAATGAAGGTGGCAAGCTGTCACATTGAGGACATAAATATTTTGTTGTTTTTTTTTTAATCAAGGAGATATGCATGTTTTTTTCTCTTTTTTTTGACAAAGGCGAAATAAATTTCTTGTCATGTTATATTTTACATCTCTTTCTGAAAAAAAACAGAGAGAAAAATGACATTTATGCCATTTTTTAAAATTTTATTCCTAACTATATAGTTGTTAAACATTTATAAAGCCTTTCTTTCAAGCCAAGCTTCTTATACGGCAATGGCCGTAGTTAATTTTACGATAGGTAATTATATAATTTTATTGCACAATATAAACAGGCAACACCTCACATAGCTACGTGTTTGTTAAATATTGTATTGTAGACTTGCAGTACAGTGCTGATTTTTTCCTCAAAAAAAAAAGTGCTGATTTTCAAGGTATCTTGTTCTTATGCTGTATTGCAGCTGTTCTTACAGTTGTGCAAGGTGTTACTTTTTGCACACACACACACAAAAAAATGTTGTTTACTTCTACTTTTTAATACAAAAAATTGAAAATCATTAATGTTATACACCGCACCCACACGCAATATCGTTTCTCAGGGTACTTCATAAGATTAAAAGCCTTGCAAAAATTGCAAAGAACTGTCGAACTTCACATTGGATAAGTTGACTGCACCAAAATAGGAGGAAACGTGTAAAAGCTAATCTTTTCTGAACTTGCCAAAATTTTTGCGGAAATTTGTGTATCATAGATCCAATTTGACCACAAAATGGTTTTACACTTTGACCATGTACCTTGTTTTCTTATAAAATTGGCAGAATGCCTTTAAAATTATCTGAGGCAATCGAACAAGGAAGTAAAAGTGTGAGACAATAGTTTGACCATATCATTTCCCTCTCCCATTACAAGAATATAATATCTATTGTACTAACTCCCATCAAATTAGAAAATAACATCTAATTCGAAAATTTTCATTTCACTATAAACTTTACTTTTTGTAGGAGCCTGTAACTCGGGCCAACATGTTAGTAGCAGAAATGGCATTGATCGTTACTAATGTCATGACATTTCTCGTCATATGTGTCTTTGGAGTTTGTATATGTCTCACGATTAGGTCAACTTTATTAACAGTGAATCTTATGGGGACAATTTTACGTTAATTTTATGTGGTATGTACTGTAATTATTTGAATACATAATATATGTGCATATTGGGTCATGCCCAAAATGATGAAACCGATATTGGTAACTGCCACATAGAAACAAGGCATAGCACACCCCCCAAAAAAAACTCCTAATAGATGACATAAACGCTACATGATGACAGCTTTACGTTCCAAGCTCTAAATCATAGGTCTTATTCCCCTCTCTCCTTTCCCTTTTTCGTTTTCAATTTCATTTTGCTTTTTTTTTTTTTACTTTTCATAAAGAATTTTGATATATTACAATCCCGATCCCATGGACTTCAAGACATTTTGAGCAACGTTCAGGACACTAATATTGATTAATAAACTTCTCAGGTCAACAAAAATACTTTGCATTGACTTCTAAAATAATTTGGGGTAAGTACTTTAAAATTATACAGTCGCTTTTAAGCTCTATAAGTAGCTATTTTTTTTTCTTTTAAAATTTTTAAAAGAGAAGGAGAACAATCTTATTTTACTACTAAAAATTTTCCTTCAAAGGAAAGTTAAAGAACGGAGCTCATAATTAACATCTCATCATTTTAACATGCTCACACTATTTAACATATATACATATACCCTTAAATCAGCCTCTCTATATATATATATATATATATATATATATATATATATATATATATATATATATATATATACACGTGTGCCCTAATTTGCTAAGCCTGTACATGTACCCTTTGACTGTCTCATCAACAGACCTGGTTTTGTTTTCCCAGTTGCATGGATTCCTTTCTCAAAAGTTCATAAACAACAGCAGAGCTAATAGAGATAGCAACCACTTACCAAGGTCGAATTACCCTTATCAGACTTGTAAACCATTTTAACTCAGAGATAGAGTAAACGACTTTACCACCTAACTGAAGTTATGGTGCGATCAATTAGTAATAAACATTAGTCTTTGTTTTTATCAAACACATTTTCCCCCACTATGCCATTAACTACATTGGCTTATGTGGACAGTAATTAAAATCTTAGTACAATTTCTCGTCGGAGGTTCATTGATAAGATGAAGTAATTTATTTTGACTCCTAATTGAAAGCAGCAAGACTTATCTGTTTTTCGATACAATGGTGTAACCATGCATGTATTTTACGTTGGTAATTAAATTCATGTCTCTTTACTTGGTCTTTATTTTTGAATTTAGATCCATCCAGGCAGTTCTATGATAAAAACTTTATGCTAAACTCGGATATAGCATCACATAATTAGAAGACCAATAAGTCATTGCATCCAAACAGAAAGCGTTTAGACTTAGGCCTAACAACATGGCAATATTTACATTGCTGCTTGTTAGTCTACTAGTGCTGATGAACATTTGTTGTACCCATAAAGCCTACTAGAAGTGCTTAGCTACTAGTGATGAAGATAGCAGAGGTAATCATGTTTAATAATCATCACCATCAGTGTTAGGAAATTAGAGCAAGCTAATAGCAGAATCGATAGGATGAAACAGATATTCAGAAATTTAAAGAACGATAACAAGAACAAAGTAACAACACACAAGATTTACATGGAAACCTAATGCGGGAAAAAACCACAGACGGCGATGAGCATAATCAATCCATTATATGAGCAGGGAGAGTACAAAACGATTACAATCACAACAAGTAATTCGATCTAATAGCAGAATTACAACCTCTCTTGTAATCCCTCTCAAAGTTTCTCTACCTCTCAATATGTTTAGGGATTCAGGGATTTGAAATCTGAAGTGATTTTAGATCCTAGACAAGGTCTCTTTATATAGGGTCTAGAAATCTAGGGCTTAACTCCTAGAAGAGAACCCTAGCCGCCACAAAAATTGTATCCCAATACGCAAATCCTAACCGCCAAGAAGCCCGTGCCACTTCTCTGCCTTCTTTCGTTGTCTCGCTTCTTCAGCCTGACACGCCCGTGTTGTCTGGCACGGTCCTACCGTGTCATTTCCTAGATTTTGGACCACAAAACCCAACAATCTCCACCTTGGACCAAAATCACCAACAATCACCAATTCTAGCACCGTCATCGCACCTCGAAGGGTGATGCCCCCTCCAAGGGGCAATGCCCCGAAGGACGCTCAAATATTGGGAATGTCAACTAAGTCCAAGCAATGCTTGAACTTAGCTCTGGGAGATGACTTATATGAACATTTCTTCATATAATCTGTCGTAATAGATGCCTGCAAGATATAGAGGCATCCTTGCCTCAAACCCTTCAGTAGAATCCGATTGCCCTTTGAGACTATCAGAACTCCACCTTCAACTGAATATTTGCACCTTTTGGATTCAAGGGTGCCTAAAGAGATGAGGTTATGCTTCAAGTCAGGAACGTGACGAACATTCGATAAAGTCCTGATAACACCATAATGGATCTTGATTTTAATAGTACCGATTCTAGTTACATTACATTGGGCATTATTGCTCATGTGAACAACAGTTGAGTCAAGTGGATCATATGTTGAAAACCAATCCTTATAAGGACACATATGATAAGTACACTCAGAATCACGAATCCAATTAGAATCACTTCCTCTTTCAGTAGAGGTAGCAAACAAAACGTCACCATTAGAATCAAATTCAGCAAACGAAGTTTCAGCAGGCTCATAAGAATTATCTTCTTCTTTCTCCCTCTTCTTTTGTAGTTGCCAATAGTTAGCAATAATGTGATTCAATTTACCATAGTAATTGCAAGTCTTATCAGCGTGAGGATTTTTAGACTTAGAACGGTTCTTACTCCTTACCATTTCCCTTTTCAATTGTTTTACCCCTTAATACTAATCCTTCAGCAGAATCAGCATGAATATCAAGATCAAACTTCTCCTTAGACAACAGGTTTGACTTAACATCCTCAAACATATAGTATTAGAATTACTATATAGCATAATCTCCTTAAAGTGTTTATAAGAAGGGGGTAACGACACAACAAGCAAAATAGCCTTATTCTCATCCTCAATTTTCTCATCCACACTCTCCAAATCAATAAAAATAGAGTTAAACTCATTTAAATGTTTTTGAACAGGGGTACCCTCAGCCATACGAAAGGTGTACAACCTTTCCCTCAAACGGATCTTGTTGACGAGACTCTTCGCCATGTAGAGTTCCTCCAGCCGAGCCTAAAGATCCACCGCAATTGATCAAACACCTCTCGCAAAACAAGTGGTGTCAAGCACAACTATATGACCGAAAGTGCCTTCAACTCCAGCTCTTTCCATTTCTCATCTGTCAGCGATTCACGCCTCTTCTTTTGGTTTGCTACCCATTTTTCATCAGTCATCTTTTCGGATTTCACATGAGGTCCTTGCAGAACCTTCCATAATTCATGCTGGATGAGAACTGCTCTCATCTGCATCTTCTAAAGATTAAAACTAATCTCCCCATTAAATTTCTGAATATCAACCTTCATAATTGAAAACATCCTAAACCAAAATTCTGGTACCACTTGTTACAAAATTAGAGTAAGCTAATAGCGGAAGCGATAGGATGAAATAGATATTCAGAAATTTAAAGAACGATAACAAGAACAAAGCAACGACACACAAGATTTACGTGGAAACCCAATGCGGGAAAAAATCACGGATGGTGACGAGCACAATCAATCCACTATATGAGTAGGGAGAGTACAAAACGATCACAATCACAACAAGTGATTCCTAATAGCAGAATTACAACCTCTCTTGTAATCTCTCTCAAAGTCTCTCTACCTCTCAATGTGTTTAGGAATTCAGGGATTTGAAGTCTGAAGTAATTTTAGATTCTAGGTAAGGTCTCTTTATATAGGTCTAAAAATCTAGGGTTTAACTCCAAGAGGAGAACCCTAATCGCTACAAAGATTGTATCCCAATACGCAAACCCTAGCCGCCAAGAAGCCCGCGCCCGAATTGGGAGCGTGGCACGACCTTGCTGTGTGGCACGGTCACCCCGTGCCAGGGTGGCATGACCGTGCCACTTCTCTGTCTTCTTTCGTCGCCTCGCTTCTTTGGCCTGACACGCTCGTGTCGTCTGGCACCGTCCCACCGTTCAGAGCCATGAAAACTGCACAAATTAAACAAAGTGATCAAGTCACGTCAGAACTCAAGAAGGGGAAAGAATGAGGGTAAAAAATTGCATTAACAAATCAAGAGGATTAATAAATACTGAAGCCATCGATCTTTATTAAGAAAATATTGAAAATTGATTTACATTTTTTTTTCCCTTCAAAAAAGTTACTTACCAGAGCCAGTTTGACCGAGGACGGAGCTATCTCCGCACACATTTGACGCTGCTCAGTGTAAGCTTGTTCATTGTCGATATCGGATGGCGGTGAAGTTTGAGCAGGTTCTTTGCCCACATTGGAGCTCCTTCTGGATGCACTTCCCACATCGGATTGCCTTCTCGATCCACTCATACCCACGTTAGATTTTCTTCTCGATGTACTTCCTTCATCCCTTCCAACCACGGATATAAAATTGCCATGGAAACCAAACCAAAGAAAGCGATTAGAATTTAAAAAGAGAAACAAAATTCATTGACTAAAGATTCATTTTTCTAATCAGATATATATGATAATTGAAAAAAAGTCATTACCAGTGATATCTCCTGCTTTTTATCATTGAAGCGGCAGGTTGTTTGCCCACATTGACATCGAATCTTTTACTAGATACACCTCCTTCCTCTCTATGAGTTTCAAGCCACAATGTATCCCCATAGGCGCCAAATTAAGAAATTGCTAATTAACTGAGATAAATTAGTGACGAAACAGTTTTAAAGTGTGTTGTATTACCGGCAACTCCCACTTCTTGGTGGTAATGGGGGGAGTTCAATATCACTAATGTCATATAATTCTCTTCTACTTCTAGTTCTAGGGATATTGCTCACATCAGTCAGTCCTCTTCTAGACATGTTGCTCACATCTGAAGATGTTGATCTTCTAAATACACTTCCTTCATCCCTTTGGAAGAAGAAGAAGAAGAAGAAGAAGAAGAAGAAGAAGAAGAGAGGTATGTAAGAATACGGGACATTTCGCAAATCAAATATTCGTGAAAAAAATCCTGAGAAAAGGAAACAAAAACAATGTGCAGAAGCAGTAATTTTCATTGCCTGTCGCTGCTTAGACGTAATGTTGAAGGTCCAATGTCATCCTTTTTACAACATGACTTAAACATCTTCTCTTCCTCCTCTCTTCACCGTTGTTTCTAACTACCTCTCCCTCAGCGATGATAACAATCAAATCTGAGGAGAGAGATTGGGGGAACTCTAGCTAAAGGCTTTGGGAGCACAGTGCCTGGATGCTTCTAAAGTGACCAAGCGATATGTATCAAATAACCTTGTATAACTCAGAATTTTTAAAATTTTATTTTCACTATTGTATTGTCCTATACTCATTTTTTGCATTTTATTTTTGTTTTGGCTTTTTTTACCGTGTCTTGCGACGGCCCCCCCGGGTTCCGGGATCGGACTCTGCATTCTTTTTTGCTACACAAGTCATAACTCATATTTTAATTTTTTTTAATATCTTAAGATGCCAAACCTTTTGAAGTAAGTCTATAAGACTATCTCGCATAAAACATACTATGAGAAAAATATTTTCACGGTTACTTTTAATAATAATTGGGACAACTAATAGTATAATTAGAATTGACTGTAATAAAAGTCACTGCTAGATAAAATATTAGTTGTCCTAAATTAAAAAGTAACTCCGTAACACATTATTAGCAAAACCTCAAAATAAAAGTCAATCAAAAAAAAGTTCATCTTATAATAACTCTTATAAAAAATAGTCTCATTTAAGAATTTGGAAACTTTTTTTGCTCCTTCAAAATCAATTTTATGCATGTAATAATTTAGTGAGATTGTATATGTCAAATCTCTTTAAGTCTCCTTAGTTTCTATGAATTATTCAGGGTCAACACACTCATCTTACGTATCAATATTGGACGTACATATCTTCACGTCCACAACAATCTTAATTGGGAGCAATAAAATCTTCTATGATCATACTTTCACTTCAAAATGCTGATCTTTAACTTAGGTGGTAGAGTTAAATAGTGTTGGCTCTAAGAGTCACATATTACTTTTGATGATAACAAACAATATAATTAGTGTTCTATACGAAATCGTGAATTGATTCTATAATTGTATAACTTCATATCTAATATCTATAGTCGGTCTAATATGCTTTTATTAATATTGACTCCCTTAGTGGGTAAATGGTTTGATGAAACAGGAAATTAAGTAAGGATTTGGTTATGAAATTAAATTGTTGACAAATTAAGCATGAAAGAAGTAGCCTTTTTATACTAGTGAATCATATAAATGATTATGGAGAGAAAATATGTGGGTATCATCCAAAATTAAAGAATTTTATTTGATTGAAAAATATGCTCGAGTCTATTGAAATTTGAATTTCAAATTTTGAGAACCATATAAGATCACTTAAAGCTAATATTGCCCTGCTTCAATCTTATTATATTTGTCATGACAAAAGTATATGATTTGATATTGCAAAATTGTCTTAGATGAAGAAATATCTTGCTAATTATGCTAGTGAGATTATATAAGAATCATTGACATGATATTGATTTGCAAAACAATATTAAAAATGTGAAAGAATGATGACATCCTAATCAAAATCAAATCACTTTTTATTTTATTTGATTCGAAATGATTACTGGCATTATACACATTACAAGAGAAAGGAAAAGATCTTGTGCAGCTTCATGCCAACATCTACCGTGGAGTGAACTCGGGAGTTATGAGGTCAACTCCCCTAAATTTAAATCAAGAGGTTGGTTTAAGTATTTAGGATCTCTAGAGTGGGATAACTCTGAGAGACTGTTAAGGAGTTCATCTTAATAAGAGAAGTAGTTGAATCCTAGAGTTGGATAACTCTAGGTGGGGACTTAAGCCTAATTGAGGTCAAACCTCATTAAAACATCCTTATTTATTGTCTCTATTTAATTTTTATATTTGCTTTCAATTTTAATTTTAAGCTATTGCGATCACCCTATTCACCTCTCTGAGGCGATCTGAATCTTCAAATAGTTTTGAAATTATCTAAATTTTAAAAAAAATCTTTGATTAGCTTGAAGGTACAATTTATCAGTTATTACTTATACAGTTGTTCCTTTAAAAGGTCATGATGTGACTGTCTTTTTCATAAAATATTGTACTAAGTAGCTGTTACGCCTGCGTTCATTATTTTGCGTTAAGCTGATTGTATCCTTTTCCTACGTTGTAAAATTCGTATTTTTATTAACTACACAAGTTAAACTGTTATTAATGTGCTTATGTGAGCGACGATTTTATTAAAAAGAATGTTTTGTTGCCATTAATATTATTCTTATTATTATTATTAGTTTTGAAAATCCTTCGATGATTTTAGTAAGCGTTAATATAGATTATTAATGAGTATTAAATCGAATAGGAACCCGAATAAATATGATTAGGTTGTCAATCTTAGAATTCGATTCGTTGGTTGTTAAATCGGACCTAAATATATTTGGGAGCGAGTAATCGATGAAAGGTCGTTTTAATGGATGAGTTTAGAATTCGGGATACGAATTAGACTAAGGATACTTAATAATGAACAACTTGATACAAAGATAGCAAGGGAGGGGTAATTTCGTAAAATAGCATGATCCCTTTTCTCCTCCTTCCCAATCGCGAGCCTCGACTCCCATTCCTTTCACTCTCTGCTCTTCTTCTTCCTCCTCAGCTCATCTCCTCCATGGACGAGCCTTAAGCTTCACAAATCCACCAAAATTTCGCCACACCCACCTTGCTCTGGCCCTCATTCAACCTTCCCACCACCAAACAAACCCTTAGCCATGAAATCTAGGCATAATTGGAAAAATTTCGCCTCGATTTTGGTGGGTTTGGGCGACGATTTGGGGCGTCGAACGTGTACCCATGCTCGGCCATGCATTTCCATCCTAGCCACTCCAATTCCTGTACAAATCGGGGCTAAATTCACAACACAAGCCTTAGCGAAAGGCACCGAATAGGTGGGTGAAATTTGGATTGAATTAGGGTTCGAATGGCATGATTGGGCATGATTTTGGGCTCTGTTCGTGCATGGTGAGCAAGAACCGAAGGGTTGGTGTTGCTCGAATACCTAGAGCCGAGCCTAGCAGTTTCGAACGATCATCCAACTTAGAATCGAGGTGGGGATTTCTTTGCTCCTAAAATATTATTATTTTCAAGGGATTTAGCTGAAGTTAGTTACTGCATGTTAATTCTGAGATTAGAAATCAGTTTGGGTAAAATTGAAGTCAAAGTTGAGAAATTACAAACACGGTACTGAATTTGGGTTAATTGCATGATAATTCGATGTATGGCTGAATGTATCAGTTAATCAAAGATGGTAAAGTAAGCAAAATATTGTTATCGGACTGTCGTAGCATGAGTTCATTGCACTTGAATTCTATTTGATGCTTAGTGATACTAGTTGAGTAGTTGAAGTAATTATAGAAATAACATAATTATGTCTAAGGGCTATGGCTAAATTGGTTTGGACATGTTAATAGTCTATTCGTAGTAATTTCAATGAAATATTATGCTTATGGATATCGGTTTGCGAACTAAAAAACAAAATGTCACTTTAAAGTCTCGATTGCATCAGTTAGTACACTTAAATACTATGTTGGTTATTAAGCATGAATGTTATACCAATTTATGATCGCTCTATGTATTATTGGTTTGAAGGTGTCAATATTGAACCGAGCTTGGTAGTTGGATGGCTTAAGGTGGAACTATTGAGTGGCTTGAGGTTCTTGTGGTCGGTGTTATGTGAGAAGGAAGTTTGGGTTGTGAATTGCCGCAATCGTATGGATTGCGAGGTTGTGTGTGGCTTAATGGGTAGATTCTGCCAAGTTGTGATATGAAATGCATGAATGTGCTATGTGTGAATCCTTTTTCCCCTCGATGTGCTAGATGACACTATGTGGTCAATTCTTGAAATTTTAAACGTCTTTAAAAAGAAAGGGTCATTTAGAAAGTTTATTTTTCATGTTTGAAAATGCTTTCAAGTTTTACCAGTGTCTATTAGCTTGGTAGGACGTCTAAATTGTAAAAAGGTCCTAAATCATCGAACTACTCAGTTAGTGACTCGACTGAATAGTCGATAGGTTTAGGAAGTTTAAAAGCGAACTAAAAGTGAGTTCAAAAATGTTTTAAAACATGGGTTTGTATATGACTTCGCCTCGTGTTTAGGAGAATTTAAACGACTTGAAAAAGAGCATCTTAAGATGCTAATTACGAAGTTTAGCTGACTTGTATGCTATTTACTTACTTAAGTCTCTATTGAGTTTCAATTTAAGGGCTAGTAGGTCCATTATGTTTTAAAGAAGCATTTATGTTGAAAATATATAAAGCAACCTTGGTTGAATTAAAAGTAAGCTAAATACCTTAAGTTTTGAATAGTAATAAGCTTGGAAGCGATCAAAGGCTTTGATTTGCTTAAGCACCACTCTTCGAGTTTAAAAGGGAATTTCAAACAAATTCAGATTAGACACTGGAATAAGTTTACTACCTTAAATTACTATGAACTTTGATTACAAATCTAGTTTGCACTTATTGCTGACTAAGCACTTTATGTTTCAAATAAGTTTCGATTTACGAGTTAGCAATTTATTACGCTTATAACAAGCTTTTAAGTTAGAAACAAAATCGTTTTATGAATTAGCAATCGTATTACGTTTATAAGAAGCTTTTAAATTAAACGCGAAGTTGTCCTACGATTTAGCAAACTTATTACATTTATAAAAAGCTTTTAAGTTAAAAACGAAGTCGTTTTACAATATACAAAACCTATTATGTTTACGAGAAGCTTTCAAAGTTAAAAGTGAAATCGATTTACGAGCTAGTAGATGTATTACATTTATAAAAAGTTTTTAAGTTGAAAGCGAAGTTGACTATAAGCATTTAGAAAGATTATGGTCGTTTTGTTAAAAAGTAAGTTTTCAGCAAAGTAAGCAACTGAAGAAGAGAAATGAAATACGATTTTAAAGGCTAAGAAGTGCTAGGTAATTGGCCAGGCTGGGAACTGGACGCAAAGATGACGTGAGTTATTTCCGCCTAAAGAAATGTTAAGAACTGGACGCAAGATATGAATTATCTTGGTGTGAGCTATTCCTGAAAATTGGACGCAAAGATGGTGTGGGTTGTTTCCTCCTAAAGAAATGCTAGGAACTTGACTCAAGATATGAATTATCTTGGTGTGAGCTGCTCCTGGAAACTGGACTCAAATTTTGGATTATCTTGGTGTGAGCTGTTCCCCAAATAAGTTATGATGTGTGATGCATAAGAAAACCTTGAGGGGGACTGGACTCAAGATATGATTATCTTGATGTGAGCTGTTGCCTCACAAAGGATAATATCGGGGTTAGAGTTACTCTACTGAGATGCATTTTGGCCAAAAGTTATGTACGTATACCCAGGGATAACGTGAGTTGTGAGTAACGATCTCACTTAGGGGCAGTGTAAACCTCCCTTATCCAGCACAATAAGATGTTTTTATGTTATGAGTAAGTTTCTAATAAGTAAGAAAAGAAGTTGGCCTTTCGCCATTTTAAGTATTTCAGAAAATAATGATTTGTAAGGGTCATTACGAGGTCATATTGAATAAGATTTGAAAAGTTTATGAAGGTCATTAGAGGACCATTACGAAAGAAGTTCTTTTAAAAAATATGAACCTCAAGAGGTTGAATAAAGTGTTTTTGAGAAAAGAAAGAAAGCTTTCAAATATGCACCTCCTGCTCACCTTTCATGAAAGAATTTCGTTGCATTGTACGTTCAAGCTTTTTAATGTGCATATTCTATGAAAGCATGTTTCTTGCCAACTCTTTCTTACCACTTTAGATGTTTTTAGAACTTTTAGAAAGAATTATAAGTTTTAAAGAATTTAGCACGACCTATAAACTATCCTTGGTATATATCGAAAGTTGCTATGTTTTCAAAAGTGAGTGTAAAAGCATTTATATTCAGTCCTTGTTGCCTACTTGTTTAGGTGTCCGAATGCCTGTTAGCTAGTAGGGAAGTTTTGGTCATTAAGGGCCTAGAATTGAGTTGAGTGGTTGGAAAAAAAGTTTAAGGAGAGTAATCTTTCCTTGGGGATTATGATTATCTAATATGATAGTAAAGTATAAATACATGATACATGACTATTATTAGTATTATTGCCTGTAATTGTTTTGGTTTTAAGGAGTAGGGGAATTCTCACTGAGCGTATGGTCGCTCACCCCATTATTCTTTCCCCTTTTTCCCTAGGCTTTTGTTATGACAGGTGAAATTCAAGCCACTTATGCAGAGTTAAAGTTTACCCCTAGTTGAAAAAGAGTTATGTGTGCCATATAAAAGTAGATTCATGAGTTTAACGATGTCATATAACATATTCCTAGTTTGCAATTGTTGTAAACTAAGTTTTCGAGCTCATATAATGCATATTGTTTATGAGTCGCTTGTATGACCATGTGAGTCAACCATCTGATTAGTTAGATGTCTTTAGTTGAAATTAGCTGTGTTTTGGGATGTAAACTCCAGTATTCCGGTTGTGTAGACAGTTGAGTTGTATATTTGATTTCCTTCTTTATTAATGGACTATATTATTGATGTACTCCGAGCGAGATTGCTCGTTGAGTTATGAACTCCGATTTGTAGCCGTTGAGCTTATTTTAGAATTTTTTACGCTTCCGTTAATCGCAGGGAATTGTTGTAAGGCTTTTAGCCTGGAAATGGTCAACTTTTAGGGGAAACTCTATCCGTTTTACCCTGGAAATTAAGTAGGAAGTAAGAAAAACGTAATGCCCCTAGCGGTAGGGGGTGTTATAGTAGCATTTTAAATTTTCAAAATCTGGCCTTTTAGGTTTCTAATATATATATATATATATATATATATATATATATATATATATATATATATATATATATATATAATATATATATATATATATATATATATATATATATATATATATATATATAAAACAGCTTTATTATGTAGCACAAGACAGATGTGAGAAAAGACGACTCCTGTCATCTACCCGCCTCTACAACTTTTATGTTGGAATTTGATACTTAATACATAGCTACTATAGAGAGAATTTTTATTGCTATGTTATCAGACTCCAAGTTGCCCTATTAATACCATGAGTTCCATGCAGATGTAGAGGTAGCGCACTGGATATTTGTGTTGCGGGTGTGTTGAATTCCAAGAGTACACAACCACAAGAGGGGGGGTGAATTGTGGTGGTCGATTTTCGCCTAATAACTGACAAACAACCGTAGCACTTGATTGCAGAGATTGTTTGTAAATCACAAACACCCTTACGCCTTGTTTGTAGCGGTTGTTCTCAATTGATTCAGTAGCGAAATTCAAAGTAATAAATGCGGAAATAAAGCACACACAATTTTTACGTGGAAAACACCTCTAGCCCAACTGAGGTGTGAAAAACCACGACCTACCTCGTGTAGGATTTAACCACTTCACTAACGGGCTGAAAACGTTACAAAAGCAACACTCCTTGTTACAACTTGTAACCCACGTAACCTTCTTCCCTAAGACAGGTTACACCACTTCCAATCTCACAAGATAGGACACGTCTAAAGTCCACACGACTGAGGACATACTCAGTCACTTTCTGTTATGAGAACAGGGGTACAAAACACCTTACTGGGGTGCTTCTGACTTAAGCAGATGTAAGGTACAATGAAGTCCTATTATGCCAAGAAATTGAAAGCTCAGTTAAGCACAATCTTCTCACGGTTTTTCTCTTTGAAATTCAGCTCTAAAAATCTCTTACTTCTTTGTAAAAACCGAATTGTCAAATGGGAGAGAGAATTTCAATATTTAAACGCACAACCCAACGGCTATTCTTTTCAAAAGATAGGGAAAATCCTCTATTTTTAGTCGCTTAGAAGATTCACCAAAGATTTCCAACGGCTAAGAGAGGAGAGAAGATTTTCTTAAAATATCTTGGCCGAGTAATCTAGCTTGAAAAGGATAAAATCTTGATTTATCCCAAATTCAATCAAGACCTAAAAATAAGGGATAAGAATCTTTCAAGAGAAATCTTTAGCAAAAACAGTTTTGCAATTTTTTTTTTTTCAAATTCAAAACAAATCTTTTTAGATCTGGCAGCCAACCGAAGCAAATTTTCAGATAAGACTGATGTAGCTGCTGTAGTTTTTGAGAACACCCTAGGCACCCTGTTTGCAGGGTTGTTTGGAAATGGTGTCCCAAAGCAACTTTTCGAAAACCATTTTCAAGAAGTGCTAAAAATGATACTTTCAAGATTGGCATATTAACAAGAGTCTAAAAGATAAAAACTAAATTAACCAAGACTCCTTGTAAGAATTAGTTGTCTTGTCAAGAGTGAATATGCTGCTCCAAAACACCTTGGTCACCTTGATTCCTTGGGTGATTTTGTGTAGCTGAATGTTCCTCAAGACTTAAAACCATATGTGTTGTTTGCTGATCTTGTGTCACTGAAGCTCGGAACCTGTTCCTAAGACTTGTTCTCAACATTTAGCCACCAGGTTAATAAAATTACACAAATAGCGGTGTAGGAACAACGGTGTATTAGGTCATGTTTGGAGAGCTTGTTTGGAACAACATTACTTAGACAAATATGTTACTCTTGGATTTGTTATCATCAAAACTAAATATAATCAACAAATTCCCCCTTTTTGATGATGACAAACCAAGTGACCATATTGACAAAATTAAAAAGCTTAACAACGTTTAATGCTGATAGGGATCCTCTAGGTGCTAGGTCATAGAGCACGTCATATGGTTTTATTCATATGGTCTTATTCCCCCTTTTGGCATCATTAAAAAGCATAAACAACAGTATGAATGCAAGAAAAGAAATATAGAGCATAAGGTGCAAGAAGCATCATTAAGGAGATATTGCATTAAAAACAGTACAATGCCAAAAACGAAGATGGGAGGAGGAGACAAGAGAACAGCCTAGAGAATCAGGTTGCAGGGGGTGGTCTCGTTTGCAGAGGAGGAATGCTGGGGGCAAGAGTGGAGAGAAGGGCAAGCAATTCCTCATGGCGTTTGGCGGAGAGGGCTTGCTCCTCAGCAAGAGCAGCCTTGACAGCTGAGAGCTCATCCTTGAGGCGAGCATTGTCCTCAAAAACAGCCTCAAGTTTGATAGAAGGTTGCCCAGAAACAGGTGGTCGAGGTGGTCGACGACCCTGTTTGGAGACTGACCCTTCGCCAACCTCATAGCCACACCCGAGCAGAGTGTCAATCCCAATCTCATCAACGACTTGGGCCTCCACTCGCCGTGTGAGCACTATCCCAAGGTGCTCAAACACCCTTGTCAGCAGAAACCCATATCCAAGATCATGGGCCCGGGTGGTGTTCGCAATTCGCCCTATGTGGCGAATCATGATTGCAGGGAGGTTGATTGGTTCCTCCCGATCCAGTAAGTCCACCAGGCATTGATCGAGGGCATCAGCTGAGTTTCGCCCTTGACCTCGCGGAATTATGTTCTTGATAGTGAACATAAACAATAGTTGGTGCAGGGAGGTCATTTCACCCTTCTTAACAGAGAGGGGTGTTCTCAGGCCCTGTTTTTGACTGAGACGTTGGGACACCTCTAGGAGCCTGGCTGTTTCTAGGGCTGTTTTGTCTTCCCTCACATACACGTCAAAGCCTTGGGAGGGTACTCCCAAAATTTTCCCAAGTGTGGGCGCATCAACCTTAATGCGTTGCCCATTCACAAAACTAGTCACCACCCCTTCGGTGACACTGCAGTTGGCGTAAAACTCAGCCAACTCAGGCACAGAACACCCCAGCTGGGTGTTTGCAAACAAGTCGAGCCAGCCTTGAGCGCGCAACTTGGTCAGGAACACCCCCAGACCCTGTTCCTCGAAAAAGCTTACATTCACTACCTTCCCCCTGACGACATTGCGCTTAAGCAACTGCGCATGTTTGTCAGACATAGGAGAGGGAGTGAACTGCTTTGGGCGTTTGGGGGCAGGAACAGAGGTGGTAGCTTCTGGTAGGGGGGCTGTTCTGGGCTTTCGCTTGAGGGGTGTTTTTGCAGGAGAGGGCTTCACAGCAGGTTTAGTGGTTGATTTTGGAGGGGCTTGTTCTTCAGAGGACTCAGAGAACACCGGTGTCCCCTGTTTGAAGGTGGTGTTCTCAGAGTCAGAACTCGAGAACCCTTCGGTAGAAGAGGAGGAAATCTCCTCGATGACAGGAGCAGAGGGTTTGGAGATACGGTGAGAGGATTGAAAAGCTATTCTCGCAGATTTGCGAGAAGGCTTGGAGGATTGTGGAGAAGAGGGAGTTTGAGAGGGCTGAGACCTTGGTTGTGGCCTTGTTCTTGGCGTTCTGCTACGCCTGGCCACTATTTTCACCCTTTTCCTTTTCTCTCCAGTTTGAGCGACCGGAGTGGGGGTTTCAGCCTCAGGGAGAGAATCCTTCTCTAAACTCTCCTCTGATGTCTCATTTGACTTCCCTTGGAAGTCGACATTCAGATCCTCCACATACACACCTTCGACAGAGGCAGCCCCTGTTTCTG
The DNA here is from genome assembly GCA_029747015.1 of Carnegiea gigantea. Taxonomy (NCBI): domain Eukaryota; kingdom Viridiplantae; phylum Streptophyta; class Magnoliopsida; order Caryophyllales; family Cactaceae; genus Carnegiea; species Carnegiea gigantea. The sequence continues at coordinate 82,606 of JAKOGI010002762.1, forward strand.
TCGCTGTGTCAGGAAACAACCCAGAAGAACAGGGCTCAAAATTAAACCCTTCAGGGGTTTCCAAGAGTTGGTCTTGAGACCCCGATAGTGTACCCTCTGACTCGACTTTAATGGGACAAGCAATTGTCCCTACAAGGAACACCAATTCCCTTCCACACTCGAAGGGAATATCATCCATCCCCATTCCCACTGATTGTAGGGACAAGCTTTTCAAGAATTTGAAAGGCTTGTACAGGATTGGGCGAGGGGGAGTAGGGATTGAGGACGCAAGAACGAGGGCTTTTGATTGAGAGGAGTTGTTGGGAGCCATTGTTGCTAGAAGAGAGAGATTAGGGTTTAAGGTTTTTGCAGGGTTTTCAGGTTTTGCTTGTGTGCGAGATGAACGGCAGAACTGAGAACAGGGCATATAAAGAGAGAGAGAGAGAGAGAGAGCACCCAAAATCTTTAGAAGATTTCTCGGTTTGCAACGGGTGTGAGCATTAAAAGCTTGTGCCTTGGGAAGGAAAGAAAACACATCGAGCAACCAAGGGGCGTACCTGTTCTCTTCGTTATGCCTGTTCTTTGCCGTCTGATCTTGATTGGACTTAATGGTATTAAGGCGGCTCCAGTACATCCCCTTATGCTGCACTAAGTGGATAAGTAGAGACAAAATGCACGCAATTCGAGTGTATGCAATCACATCCGTTGTTAATAAGATTTGCAAACAGGGGGAGAGAACAGGGTGTAAAGGTTGATCTTACCAAACCCAGTTCATGTTCTGGAAACAGGTATCTCAGGGTGTTCTCACCAACCCTAGTTCCAGTCTATTTCTCTCAAATTGATCTCTAGCTAGTGCCGTAGTGAATATATCAGCAATTTGATTTTCCGTTGTGCAAAAATTCATAGAGATTAAACCCTTTTCAACATTATCTCTCAAGAAATGATGTCGAATGTCAATATGCTTTGTTCTTTTATGTTGACATGGATTTTTAGCAATGTTAATTGCACTTGTGTTATCACAAAAAATAGGAATGCATCCAGTGTCAACACAAAAGTCCTTAAGCTGTTGCCTTATCCACAACAGTTGAGCACAACATGAAGCTGCTGCAACATATTCAGCTTCTGCTGTGGACATGGCAATAGAATGTTGCTTCTTGGTAGCCCAAGATACCAAACAAGGTCCAAGAAAGTGAGCCATACCTGAGGTACTCTTTCTATCAACTAGGAATCCAGCATAGTCAGCATCAGCATATCCAACAAGATCAAAATTGCAACCTCTAGGATACCATAAGGCTAAATTGGGTGTATGTTTCAAATATCTTAGCATCCGTTTCACAGCCTTAAGATGAGTTTCCTTAGGATTAGACTGAAAACGGGCACATAAACCAACACTAAAAACAATATCTGGTCTACTAGCGGTTAGGTATAGGAGTGACCCAATCATGCCCCTATAGAGTTTCTCCTCAACTGAGGGACTCCCATCATCCATAACCAACCTGGTTGAAGGAGAAATAGGAGTGTCTACGGGTTTGGCCAACTCCATCCCAAAACGCTTAAGTAGCTCCTTGATATACTTTTGTTGATGGATCATGGTGCCGTTTGGAGTTTGCTTGATTTGTAAGCCTAAGAAAAAGTTAAGCTCACCCATCATGCTCATCTCAAACTCACTCCTCATCATATTTGAAAATTCATTGCATAAATCATGATGAGTTGCACCAAATATAATGTCATCAACATATATTTGGACAATCAATAAATGTTCCCCCTTAGATTTTAGAAATAAGGTATTGTCTACCTTGCCTCTTCTAAAATCATTTTCAATTAAAAAACTTGACAACCGTTCGTACCAAGCTCTAGGAGCTTGTTTTAGGCCATAAAGAGCTTTGTCAAGTTTGAAAACATGGTTAAGAAATTCACTGTTTTCAAAACCAGGGGGTTGTTTGACATACACCTCTTCTTTAAGGTATCCATTGAGGAATGCACTTTTCACGTCCATTTGATATAGCTTGATTTCCATATGAGCTGCAAAGGCTATTAAGATTCGAATAGCCTCAATTCTAGCAACTGGTGCAAAGGTTTCTTCATAATCGATCCCTTCTTCTTGATTATACCCTTGAACAACCAGCCGTGCCTTGTTCCTAGTGACTGTTCCTGACTCATCCAGTTTGTTTCGGAACACCCACTTGGTTCCAATGATTGTTCTCTCTGCAGGTTTAGGTACAAGGTGCCATACTTTGTTTCTTTCAAATTGATGGAGCTCTTCTTGCATTGCCGTGACCCAATCTGAATCTGCAAGAGCTTCATTCACACTCTTTGGCTCAATATTAGAGAGAAAAGCATAGAAAGCACAGAAATTCTTAAGCTTAGACCTAGTTTGCACTCCACTGTTAATATCAGACAGAATTTGATCAAGGGGGTGCGAACTATGGTACTTCCATGGTCGTGGAGTAAGAGGATCCACAGACCCATGCTCTACTCTAGTCGTAATATCAAGCTTACGATCATCTCCTGAGCCTGTTTCTGCACCTGTTTGTAAGCCTGTTCCTGAAGAACATGGTCCCGAACAGGGTTCAACGGTGTTTCCCCTGTTTGGTGTTCACCTTGCCTGCTGTTCTGAGGAACACCTTCAGGAGTTGTTTTCTCCATGGTGTTCTTACCTCGTTTATCTTGGAGCAACACTTCTTTTCGAACAAGACCTAATTCAAGTTCATCTTCCTGTGCATCATTCTCACTCAACAAGTTAGATTCATTAAAAAGCACATGCACACTTTCCTCAACACACAAGGTCCTTTTGTTAAAGACTTTGTATGCCTTGCTGTGAAAAGAATAGCCAAGAAATATTGCCTCATCACTCCTAGGGTCAAACTTTCCTAAGGCATCCTTCCCATTATTATGCACAAAACACCTACAACCAAATGTTCTTAGGTGCGTAATATTGGGTTTTCTGCCCTTGAAAAGTTCATAAGGAGTTTTGTTCAAAATGGGTCTGATCATGCATCTATTTATAATGTAACATGAGGTGTTCAATGCTTCTGCCCAGAAATACCTAGGAAGACCACTAGCAATAAGCATTGTTCTGGTCATGTCTTCCAGGGTGCGATTTTTGCGCTCAACCACCCCATTTTGTTGGGGTGTTCTTGGAGCTGAGAAGTTATGATCAACACCATGTTCATTACAATAGTTGATAAAACTTACATTTTCAAACTCAGTTCCATGATCAGATCTCAAGCTAATTAAGGAGTGTCCTACTCTCTTTTTAACCTTTTTGAGAAAGGCAATAAAATTCTCAAAGGTTTCATCTTTGGATGCCAAAAACAAGGTCCAAGTAAATCGAGAGTAATCATCCACTACAACAAGCACATACTTTTTCCCACCTCTACTAGTTATCCTCATGGGACCACACAAATTAATGTGTAATAATTCTAGAGGTCGGGTAGTACTTACACATTTTTTCGATTTAAAAGAAGATCTGACTTGTTTGCCTTTTGCACAAGCTCCACATACCTTGTCATCATTAAATTTGATGGAAGGAAGTCCAATAACCAGGTCTTTTGAAACAAGTTTGTTTAAAAGAGTAAGGCTTGCATGACCTAGTCTCTTGTGCCAGAGCATTATGTCATCATTCACAGCACTCAACCAAGTCAGGTTGTTTTGGGGAAGAGTGGAAATACATACTTTGTAAACATTTTTGTGTCGCTTCCCCCTTAATACGACATCTCCTGTGTTGACATTGACAACCAAGCAATGTGTTCGAGAGAACACCACTAGGTTGTTCTTGTCACACAGTTGGGACACACTTAGTAAATTATGCTTTAAACCATCAACTAAGTGCACATTATCAATTGAGTGGAGAGAGTTTTACCAATGCTACCTACACCGACAATTATCCCAGACTTGCCGTTGCCAAAAGCCACGCTCCCACCGGTTGAAGCTGTAAGTGACAGAAAGTTTGATTTTTCTCCAGTAATATGCCGCGAACACCCACTATCAACATACCACAGCTGCCTGTTTTCAAGGTTGTTTTCTGATCTGTTTGACAGGGTGTTTTTTACCCTGTTTGCTGGGTTGTTTGTGGGGTTGTTCTCTCTCACTTCAGCCTGCAAAACAAATCACAGGTTAGTTTTGGGAACCCAGATCCACTTGGGTCCCATTCTTTTAGATAAGTAAAGCTCATCTTTTCTAATCCAGATTTGTTTCACATATCTTTCATTTTTTTCAATGACATACCTTCTCAGAGGACATGAATATCGATAGTGACCAGTTTTACCACAATGAAAGCAAATAATGTTTTTAGGTAATCCCACATACTTTCTATGAATTGGGTAAACTGTTCGTTTAGGCTTATATCCAAGTCCTTTTTTGTTTCGACTGTGGTGAGTGTTTAACCAATCAAGGGCTTGTGAGGACTTGTTCCAGCGCTTGGTTGTGATAAGCTCAGTTTCCAGTTTTTCTATATTAGCATGCAAACCCTTGTTCTCCCTGAGCAAGGACTCAACCATTCCTTCCACCTCAAGGAGTTTTTCCTCCATTCGAGAATAATCTCCTTCTTTTATAAAGAGGTTTTCTTTGAGCGTATTAATATTTTCATGTAAGCCCAGTTTTTCATTTTTAAGGATCTCATTTCCTAGTTCTAGGTCTCGGACATCTCGTTTCAATTCAGCACAAGTATCCATCAAGGTATACAAAAGTTCTTCGAGAGTTGCTTTATTGAGACCACATACCTTGTTCTTAAGATCAGTAAGACTGTTTGTTGATTCATCATTTGAATCCGTGTCACTTTGTGCCATGAGAGCTACAGCACCTTCATCAGTTTCAGACTCACCTTCATCCTCAGAGGAATCTCCCCGGGCAGCAAGCATAGCCTTCGAGAATCGTCTCCCAGAACGGCTTGCAGCTTGTTTTCTACCTTGTTTCCTGGGTTGTTCTTGCTCTTGCTCTTCTCGAAGTAGTGGACAGTTCTTCACAATGTGATCTGGTTTGCCACACTTGAAACACCCTGTGAACTGTTCTCGGGGGTGTTTCTGGACTTACTGAAGTCTTTTCTTTTGCTGTTTTCTTTGACCTTTTTGAAGAATTTCTTGAACTTTCTTGTCATTAAGGCCATCTCTTCATCCTCATGGTCAGAGTCATCATCCTCTTGTGCTTTCAAGGCAAGCCCACGATCCTTCTTCTGCTCCTCTTTTTGTTGTGAGTTCTTTCTGAGTTCATAGGTTTGAAGATGGCCAATCAACTCGTCGAGGGTGATCTTGTTCATGTCTTTAGCTTCTTGGATGGCTGTCACCTTCACTTCCCAAGACCGAGGCAAAATCCTTAGAATCTTCCTCACCAGCTCTTCTGTGGTGAAGGATTTTCCTAGGGATTTTAGCTCGTTTGTTATGTGGGTGAAGCGTGTGT
>JAKOGI010002763.1:0-20000 GCA_029747015.1 Carnegiea gigantea
TATGTATATCTACTTATATATATGGATATATGTATATATATATATATATATTTATATATCTATATATATCAGTAGATATGCATATATATATATATATATATATATATATATATATATATATATATATATATATATATGTATGTATGCGTATATATATATATATATATATATATATATATATATATATATATATATATATATATATATATATATATATATATATATATATATATATATATATATGTGTGTGTGTGTGGATATATATATATATATATATATATATATATATATATATATATATATATATGTGTGTGTGTGTGTGTGTGTGTGTGTGTGTGTGTGTGTGTGTGTATCTATCTATCTATCTATCTATCTATCCATATATATATATATATATATATATATATATATATATATATATATATAGACACACACATACACACATACACGTGCACACACGCACACACACACATATATATGTATATGTGGATACTTACATACATATGTATTCATATATATACGTACACATATGTATACATATATGTATTTGTGTGTATATATGTGTGTGTAGACGTATATACATATATATATGTATAGATATGTGTGTGTGTGTGTGTGTGTGTGTGTGTGTGTGTGAGAGACCGGCCTTCTTTATTTTACGTTGAGTGGCTGCCTTGCCTTCTACGTCATAAAAATTTGTATTTTTATTAACTATGTAAATTAAATTATTATTGATGCGCTTGTGTGAACGATAATTTTATTAAAAAGAATGTTTTCATCGTTATTAATATTATTGTTATTGGTAGTTTTGAAAATCTTCCGATGATGTTTAGTGTGCGTTGATACAGATTATTAACGAGTACTAAATGGAGTAGGAACCCGAGTACGACCGGCTGGTCAACCTTCGAATTAGTTTCGATGTTTAATGAATCGAGCCTTGATGTATGTGGGAACGAATAATCGACGAACGATTGTATTAATGATTCAGTTAGAATAAGGGGTACGAGATTGGGTTTGCAATTTTAGTTGATTGAGCAATTGATCGAAATAAAATAAAAAATATATGCAAGGGGTCGAAGCCCCTTACTTTTCTCGGCCAAGACACGAAAACGGGAGGGTCTTCTTCTTCGGGCATCACGATGCCCTCTCCAAAAAACTAACACACAAAGAGAGAGGGAGAGAGGAAGAGGGAGGGAACAGGGGCTGGCTGGTCGACAGCGACGGCAATGGTGGCACCGCACCGGCCACCGTCCGTCCTGTGGAAACCAAGATCGAACTCGGCTAGTTGGAGGAGAAAGAGAGCGACAGAGCCTGAGAGGGACTGAGGGAGCGAATTGAGAGGGGGGATCGGGATTGTGACCGGGCATCGGCGACAGTGAGGGCCTCCGGTAGGCGTGATTCCGGCGACCCCCACAGCAGGCCGAGACCACCACAAAGAGTGGCAGAACCGGGTCTGTGCATCCTAATTTGGGCCTGAGTCGGGCTAGGGTTTCAATCGCATCGACTGGGCGTGCGTTTAGGACTAATGGGATCGAGGATTGAGGTTTTCCGGCCCTCAAAGTCGAGCCAAAGCCGTTAGATCGGATCCTCTAGCATGGATTCCAGGTGGGTGTTTCTCGCCTCCTATGTATTAGTAGTTTCGAAATTGTTTTAACCTTTACGTTGTGTTGCATGTGAGTTTAGGATTAGTCAGATCGATTGGGGTTATGTATGTTCTGTTTTAACTGAATTTAGTTTAAATTGATGCATGTTAAGCTTAGTTAGTTTATACTTGAAAAGTAGCTTCGAAATGAATTATGCATGTTTAGAATCGATTGAAGTATATTTAGTTAATACGTGCCTGAAAGGTAGCTTCGAAATGAATTATGCATGTTAGAATCAATTCAAGTATATTTAGTTAATACATGCCTGAAAGGTAGCTTCGAAATGAATTATACATGTTTAGAATCGATTCAAGTATATTTAGTTAATACATGCCTGAAAAATAGCTTCGAAATGAAATATGCCTATTTAGATTAGATACATGTACACTTAGTTAATTCATGTTCGCTAAATAACTTCGAAGTGAAATATGAATGTTTATGATCGATATATGTACGCTTAGTTAATTCATGTTCGTTAAATAACTTCGAAGTGAAATATGAATGTTTAGGATCGATATATGTACGCTTAGTTAATTCATGTTCGTTTAGTAACTTCGAAGTGAAATATGAATATTTAGAATCGATACATGTACACTTAGTTAATTCATGCTCGATTAATAGCTTCGAAAAGAAATGAGTGTGCTTAGAATCGATACTTGTGTGATTAGTTAGTTTATACTTGAACTGTGACTTCAAAATAATAAATGAACACCTTGAATGCGATAAGATTCCTGTTTGATTAGTTTAGTTGGTTTGTTAAGTGTTATTTCAAGTTAACGCATTGTAGACGTATACGTAAATGTGGTTATATATATATGTACGCTCGCGGTAACGCACCGCCGGATGGTGCTGCTTGCCCAGGTAAGTGCATAAACCCTATTACACGTCTCTTTATAAGTTTTCATGATAATATGTTATGATTATCGAATTGAAAATCGAGATGGTAGGTGGATGATTTGAGGTAGAACTATGAGTTATTTGAGGTTTCCTGTGGTCGGTTGTTATCTGAGGAGAGAGCCTGGGATGTGAACTAACCGCAATCGTGTGGATTGCGAGGCCATGTGTGGCTTACGCTGAGATTGATTGATTATGAAGCGTTTAAATGTGTTACGTGCAAACCCCCTCCCTTTTATGTCATCAAGTTTCTCGTTGCGAGTGAGGCTGAGTTTGAAAGGTGAAGTTTTCATGTTTTTAACTAATAGTAGCCATACCTATTAGCGAATGATGGCCTATTTTAACCATGCAAATACAGTTTTGGGAGTGAACTCACTTGAACGGGGGAATCCCTAAAGAGTTTAAATAAAAAGAAAGTGCGTTGTATGAAAAAGGATTTTGTTGTAAGAGGCAGCAAACTTATTAGTTGTTATGACCAGATGCTTTAAATGGCTAAGATAAGTGCTTAGGGATAATAGATGGGAGTGAACCTGCGTGAACGGGGGAATCCCTAGCCTAGGGAACAATCCCTAGAGACGCTGACGAGGGTTAAGGTCCAAAAGTTAGTTTCCATCCCAGGAGTAAGAGCTTAGTGTGAGTTAATCTCACTGGGATTGAGTGTAGATCTCTCCCAACTAGCACTTTATGATGATCTTATGCCCAAAGTAATTTTTTAATAAGTAAGAAAAGCAGTCGGCATTTCACCTTTTTAAGTATTTCAGAAAGAAAGTTTTTAAGGATCATTATGAGACCAATATGAAAGAGATTCTTTTAAGAATATGAGCCCAAAGAGGCTAAGAAAAGAGTTCTTGTGAGCCGAAGGAGGCTAAGTAAAGTGTTTTTAGAAAAAGAAAAGAAAGATTTTCATGCACATCATGTGAATAAGAATCAAAGTGCAGTATAAATGAAATTCCAAGTACAGCATGGCCATACCATTGTAATGCGTCGAGCATATGAGTTTGAATGTGCATGTTTAACTAAAGAAAGTTCCTTGCATAATCTCTGCATCATGCATTTCAGTATCTCATATGAATGAATTAGATAGATAAAGAATAAATCACGAATTATATCACATAATCTATGAAAGAAAGTTCTGTGCTTAGCCTCGTTGCTTGCTTATGTGTTCGAATGCTTGTTAGTAAAGGAATTTAGTCATTCGGCGGCCAAAAATGAGTTTGAACGGCTAAAATGAAGTTTATGGATAGTGATCCTTCATTAAGAATTTATGAATTCCTAATATGATAGTAAAGTAGGAATACGTGATATGTGACTATTATGAGTTTTATTGCCTGCAACGGTTTTGGTTTTAAGGGGTTGGGGAACACTCACTGAGCGTGTGGTTGCTCATCCCATTACTCTTTCCCCTTTTTCCCTAGGTTGGCATCATGACAAGTAGGAGCCAAGTCACTTATGCCAAGATGAATTCTATTCTTGCTTGCAAGGTGTCGTGTATGCCTAATGAAGGAGGTTTTACATGTTTAATGAAGTCATGTAATGTATTCCTAGAATTGTAAACATTTGTAAACAAGTGTTCGAGTTCATGTAGTGTATTCAGTTTAGAAGTCGCTCTGTACGACCATGTGTGCCAATCATCTTATTAGTTAGTTGGCTTTTTAGTTAAAATCAGTTACAGTTTGGGATGTAAACTCAGTACTCCGATTGTGTGAACCGTTGAGTTGTATCTTTCACCTTTCCTGTATTAATGAACTATTTTGCTTGTTTACTCCGAGCGAGTTGCTCGTTGAGTTATGAACTCCAGCGTGTAGCCGTTAAGCTTCTTTTAAAATATTTTACGCTTCCGTTGATCTGCAGAGGTCTATTATAAGGCTTTTAGCCTGAAAACGGTCAGTTTTTAGGGGAAACTCTGTCCGTTTTGTCCCGGAATTTTAATCAAAAGATAAGAAAACATAGCGCTCCCAGCCCTAGGGGCTGAGGGTGTTACAATTGATGGTATCAGAGCATGGTCCTACGACCATAGGCCGCAACTTGAGTCTTGCATCTCATATAGTTGCCTAGGAACGCGTTCACGATGACGTGATGCATGCCTGCCTTGTGTGCAAATGTGAATTTTATGTGAATGTTAGCGCGTTTACCTAGTTAGGGGTGGCTTGAGTGAGCTGATTTGTTGAATGAAAGAACCATTTGCTAAGGTGTAGGCCGAGTGGCTCGTATTTTTGTGGATAAGTTAAGTGTTAGCTCAATCGAAAGTTGTTATGCTTATATGCTTTGGTGATTTTAATCGAAAGTTTAAAGAACATATGATGAATTCAAATGATTAGAAAGGTCTTAGCTCTAAGCTCATCTTTACCCCTAAAGTACGACTTGCTCCTCGGGCCTCGTAATGGAGTGAGCAAACGTACTCAAATATTGGTAGAGAGAGAGCCAGAAGCAGTTAAACTATTTCCTTTTGAAAACCTAAGGACTTTGAAAGTTAGAGTCTTCCGATTAGTGAGTTAGGGTCGTGCCTTCGCATTAGAAACCTTTCTAATTGTTTGGTTGGGTCTTGCTGTTGCAATCAAAGACTCGCATTTGTTTTACAATAATGCTTGGATTAACCCTACGAGCTTAAACTCAACCATTTACGCTAAGGTCCTTGACACCTCACTTGATTAGCAAGAATGACCCTATTAGGTGTCACCCTTCTACTGGGTTTAGCTCCAATCAGGTTGTAATGTTCTAGGCTGATGTATTTAACAAATGTATATTGTGTTTTCTTTGATAGCCGTTGTAATTGTAAGAGCGAGAGTCGTATATAAGCTCCTCTCATTGTGTTTGTACACACACCACACCATATTGAATCAGAAATTGAGCTTGCTTCTAATTGCTCTCCAAACACCTAGTGGTTGTATCTTGAATTGGCAACCCAAGTGGTGATACACTAGGCCATTTTAGCACTTCTTGGTGGTGTCCTAGTTATATCAAACCCCAATACACCTAGGAAGCATAAGGGAGAAAGGACCTAGCAGACTTTGGAATTGTTACACCACATGCATCACCTCGTTACCTCCTAAGATGACAATCTATGCATTCTCAACAATTTCTTAAACACAAGCACCAAGTATTGAAGCAAGGATGTCATTTGTAGAAAGTAGAACCTTTCCCATCTGTATTAGAAGTTCCTCAGACGTCCATAGTTACGTTTTCGAGAAAATGTGTGACAAACATTAATGTAGAACCATAAGACCAACAACGTCGTTGTTCTTACACCTGTTAGTTCATTGTTGGCCAACTCCACACAATTGGGACAAACCTCGAGGCATAACCTCGAGCATAGATTTAAATGAGGGGTGCAGTCACGTATACTTGCCTAGAAGTCTTTTCGTGAGACACTACCATAAGTCTATATGTTTTGAAGCATGAGCATAATGTTATGCAAAGTATAAAGGTCATGGGAGCCCGTATAATTGCTTAAGATCATTATGCACGGTTATTCAAGCGTCTTGTGAATGATTGGCTCAGTAAATGCATATCTTGGTATTTGCTTAACTTAAGTTGGTTTAGTATATGACTTGGCCATTTAGATAATACAAGTTTTGTAATTCACAACATGACATGACCACCGACTCATTGTTGCATTCCATGGCTTCTATGATTCCATGTTATAGCTAAGTAACTGCATACGCCCGTATTTGAAGCATGATGAGACGATCCTAGAAACCTGCATTCACATGTTCTTACCCTTATATGTTTGATCAGAGTACTGCAGAGGAAGCATGTAGGCCCATAAGCCATAGGCCCAGGACTCATCTAGGAGCATAACCATTCATTCGTACGAATCTATGACTTAAGAGACAGTCAGCTCCAAGTAGTGACCTTAGGAAAAATCTTCCCTATTAAAACTATCGATTTACATTCATACCTTGGAGTTTTCTTCCCAAATTGTCCTTATCGACATATTATGCTAGTTCATGCTATTCGTGATTCCTGACCTTCAGTGCTCTGATGTTAACTCTACGTGATGTCAATGTGATCTTGAATGCTACTTCAAGTTCTTTCATTGCCAATATGGCGTAATTGGTATCTCTGCTACCCTAGTGTAACGTGGTAACCTTCTAGTAAATGATTTAACCTTAGATTGTCCTAATATCTTCATGCTTTTGAATGAACCTGATTAAGTTAACTCCCTCATATGAAAAAGCATGCCCTGTCTAAGTTACCATGAATGAAATGCTTGAAAGTTAGCCGGAATCGATATAAAAACATAGAAATATCGGTCACATATGCTTTCGTATTGTAAATTGCCTGCCACATGTACATTAGCCAGTTTCATGTTGCTTCCAACTCCTAGGCTTAAGAACGCTGAATTGCTAATACTATGTGATGCTATGGTACTTAAGTGATGCTACGTGGTGCTATGTGATGTTCTCATTGTTCTAATGTGTTATAGGAATCCCTGAGTTAACCAGTGTGATCCCATAGGTGATTTGAATTCATGTTTTAGAATGAGACTACTAGCATATGACCTTGAGGAGTCAACTGCCCAATTTCCCTTTCTTTAAACTTCAATTCATAGCATTGGATGTACATAGAGTCGTTGCTTACTTGGTGGATTCAGTCTAGATTATCGAAAATCTATGTTTATTTTTAAGACAAGCTCAATATGGTTGTCCACGCCAACTCATTTGCCCCTCTTCAATGGGATTGGCCCTTGGCGCCTAAATAGAGTGAGTAGACACTTAAAGAGGATTGACGAGAAGAAGACTGGATACCATAAGCCATTTTCTTTCGACTTAAAAGAAGTAGTGATTGCAAAATGAAACCTTCTGGAAACCTACCATGTAGACCATAGTTTGTGTGTGTATATTCTAGGAATGACCGAACTTAGGTTTAGAATTTCGAGGACGAAATGGGAAGAGTGTAAGACTGCCTTCTTTATTCTATGTTAAGTGGCTACCTTACCTTCTACGCCATAAAAATTCATATTTTTATTAACTATGTAAATTAAATTATTATTGATGTGCTTATGTGAACAATAATTTTGTTGAAAAGAATGTTTTCGTCACTATTAATATTATTATTAGTAGTAGTTTTGAAAATCTTCCAATGATGTTTAGTGGGCATTGATGCAGATTATTAACAAGTACTAAATCGAGTAAGAACCCGAGTACGACCAGCTGGTCAACCTTTGAATTAGTTTTGATGTTTATGAATCGAACCTTGACGTATGTGGGAACGAATAATCGACGAATGATTGTATTAATGATTCAGTTAGAATAAGGGATACGAGATTGCGTTAGCAATTTTAGTTGATTGAGCAATTAACCGAAATAAAATAAATATATATATAAGGGGCTGAAGCCCCTTACTTTTCTCAACAAAGACACGAAAAAAAGGGGGGTCTTCTTCTTCGGGCATCACAATGCCCTCCCCGGAAAACCAACACACGAAGAGAGAGGGAGAGAGGAAGAGGGAGAAAATAGGGGCTAGCTGGTTGACGGCGATGGCAATGGTGGCACCGCACCGGCCACCGTCCATCTGCTGGAAGCCAAGACCAAACTCGGTCGGTCGTTGAAAAGAGAGAGCGATAGAGGCTGAGAGCGACTGAGAGAGCGAATTGAGAGGGGGGATACGGATTGTGACTGGGCATCGGTGACAGCGAGGGCCTCCGGTAGGCGTGATTCCGGCGACCACCACAGCAGGCCGAGACCACCACAAAGAGCGGCAGAACTGGGTCTGTGTATGCTGATTTGGTTCTGTGTCGGGCTAGGGTTTCAATCGCATCAACTGGGCGTGCGTTTGGGACTAATTGGATCGAGGATTGAGGTTTTCCGGCCCCCAAAGTCGAGCCAAAGCCCTTAGATCGGGTCCTTTAGCATGGATTCCAGGTGGGTGTTTCTCGCCTCCTAAGTATTAGTAGTTTCGAAATTATTTTAACCTTTAAGTTGCATTGTATGTGAGTTTAGGATTAGTCAGATCGATTGGGGTTATGCAAGTTCTGTTTCAGCTGAATTTAGTTTAAATCGATGCAAGTTAAGTTTAGTTAGTTTATGCTTGAAAAATAGCTTCGAAATGAATTATGCATGCTTAGAATCGATTAAAGTATATTTAGTTAATACATGCCTAAAAGGCAGCTTCGAAATGAATTATGCATATTAGAATCGATTCAGGTATATTTAGTTAACACATGCCTGAAACATGTTTAGAATCGATTCAAGTATATTTAGTTAATACATGCCTGAGAAATAGCTTCGAAATGAAATATGTCTGTTTAGATTAGATACATGTACACTTAGTTAATTCATGTTTGCTAAATAACTTCGAAGTGAAATATGAATGTTTAGGATCGATATATGTACGCTTAGTTAATTCATGTTCGTTAAATAACTTCGAAGTGAAATGTGAATGTTTAGGATCGATATATGTACGCTTCGTTAATTCATGTTTGTGTAGTAACTTCGAAGTGAAATATGAATGTTTAGAATCGATAGATGTACACTTAGTTAATTCATGCTCGATTAATAGCTTCGAAAAGAAATGAGTGTGCTTAGAATCGATACTTGTGTGATTAGTTAGTTTATACCTAAACCGTGACTTCAAAATAATAAATGAACACCTCGAATGCGATAAGATTCCTGTTTGATTAGTTTAGTTGGTTTGTTAAGTGTTATTTCAAGTTAACGCATTGTAGACGTATCCGTAAATGTGGTCATATATATATATTTGTACGCTTGCGGTAACGCATCGCTAGATGGTGCTGCTTGCCCCGGTAAGTGAATAAACCCTATTACACTTCTCTTTATAAGTTTTCATGATAATATGTTATGATTATCGAATTGAAAACCGAGACGGCAGTTGGATGGTTTGAGGTAGAAATATGAGTTGTTCGAGGTTTCCTGTGGTCGGTTGTTATCTGAGGAGGGAGCCTGGGATGTGAACTAACCGCAATCGTGTGGATTGCGAGGTCATGTGTGGCTTATGTTGAGATTGATTGATTATAAAGCGTTTGAATGTGTTACATGCAAACCCCCTCCCTTTTATGTCATCAAGTTTCTCATTGCGAGTGAGGGTGAGTTTCAAAAGTGAAGTTTTCATGTTTTTAACTAATAGTAGCCATACCCATTAGCGAATGATGGCCTATTTTAACTATGCAAATACAGTTTGGGGAGTGAACTCGTTTGAACGGGGGAATCCCTAAAGAGTTTAAATAAACAGAGAGTGCGTTGTATGAAAAAGGATTTTGCTGTGAAAGGCAGCAAACTTATTAGTCGTTATGACCAGATGCTCTAAATGGCTAAGATAAGTGCTTACGGACAGTAGATGAGAGTAAACCTGCTTGAACGGGGAAATCCCTAGGCTAGGGAGTAATCCCTAGAGACCCTAACGAGGGTTAAGGTCCAAAACTTAGTTGTCATTTCAGGAGTAAGAGCTTAGTGTGAATTAATCTCACTGGGATTGAGTGTAGATCTCTCCCAACCAGCACTTTATGATGATCTTATGCCCAAAGTAATTTCATAATAAGTAAGAAAAGCAGTCGACGTTTTGCCTTTTTAAGTATTTCAGAAAGAAAGTTTTTAAGGTTCATTATGAGACCAATATGAAAGAGATTCTTTTAAGAATTTGAGCCCAAAAAGGCTAAGAAAAGAGTTCTTATGAGCCTAAAGAGGCTAAGTAAAGTGTTTTCAGAAAAAGAAAAGAAAGATTTTCGTGCACATCATGTGAATAAGAATCAAAGTGCAGTATAAATGAAATTCCAAGTACAGCATGGCCATACCCTTGTAATGCGTCGAGCATATGAATTTGAATGTGCATGTTTAGCCAAAGAAAGCTTCTTGCATAATCTCTGCATCATGCATTTAAGTATCTTATATGAATGAATTAGATAGATCAAGAATAAATCACGAATTATATCACATAATCTATGAAAGAAAGTTATGTGCTTAGCCTCATTGCTTGCTTATGTGTTCAATTGCTTGTTAGTAAAGGAATTTAGTCATTCAGGGGCCTAAAAATGAGTTTGAACGGCTAAAATGAAGTTTATGGATAGTGATCCTTCATTAAGAATTTATGAATTCCTCATATGATAGTAAAGTACGAATACATGATATGTGACTATTATGAGTATTATTGCCTGCAACGGTTTTGGTTTTAAGGGGTCGGGGAACACTCACTGAGTGTGTGGTTGCTCATCCTATTACTCTTTCCCCTTTTTCCCTAGGTTAGCATCATGACAAGTAGGAGCCAAGTCACTTATGCCAAGATAGATTCTATTCTTGCTTGTAAGGTGTCATGTGTTCCTAATGAAGGGGGCTTTATGTGTTTAACGAAGTTGCGTAATGTATTCCTAGAATTGTAAACGTTTGTAAACAAGTATTCCAGTTCATGTAGTGTATACAGTTTAGGAGTCGCTCTGTACGACCATGTGTGCCTTACCATGTTATTAGTCAGTTGTCTTTTTAGTCGAAATCAGTTACGGTTTGGGATGCAAACCCCAGTACTCCGATTGTGTGAACCGTGGAGTCGTATCTTTCACTTTTCCTGCATTAATGAACGATTTTGTTTGATGTACTCCGAACGAGTTGCGAGTTGAGTTATGAACTTCGGCGTGTAGCTGTTGAGCTTCTTTTAAAATGTTTTACGCCTCCGTTGATCCGCAGGGATCTATTCTATGGCCTTTAGCCTGGAAAAGGTCAATTTTTAGGGAAAACTCTATCCGTTTTGCCTCGGAATTTTAATCGAAAGACAAGAAAACGTAGCGCTCCCAGCCCTAGGGGCTGGGGGTGTCACAGTATATATATATATATATATATATATATATATATATATATATATATATATATATATATATATATATATATATATATATATATATATATATATATATATATATATATATATATATATATATATATATATATATATATATATATATATATATATATATATATATATAGATATATATATAATATATATATATATATATATATATATATATATATATATATATTAGCTCAAATAAACAAAGAACATGTCCCATATATAAGGCACCACCATAGATAATTATGAAAGCTAGACTATCCCTAGGATAGAAATTGACACAATTTACAAAATTGGTACCTTTGATTTTGTTCGTGTATATTCTATCAAGACTCATGAAGAAGTCATAAGTTTGCAAAACGGATTACAAACAATTACTATGATTAATCAAAATTCAATTGAAAGTCATTTAAAGGCAAATTATAGATTTATACATACTAGCCTTGTGTAAGTAGCCATTGAACCTCTTCTAAAAAAAGGTGTTAATGCTCCTATTTTCATGGCTTTAAGAGACAAACAACTAAAAAAGTATAAGTCTTCTCTCTTAGCTGTAATACAAACAAATATTTGCAAAGGACCTATATTCTTTAACTGCTGTCCTGATTTTACAGTTGATCTTACATGTCCCATGACACCCGAAGCCTTGAAGCTGGATGTGCATATTCAAGGTGATGAGTTTCATGATTTCAAAAATTTTATTGTTATATTTCGAGTCTATTTTCAGCTCATGTCTACAAATTTAAATACTAGATTTCTTAATCCTCTTCCTACCAACTCGCAAGAGACCGTTTTATTATAAATTGAAGATGATAAACCCATGGTCTTCACTCCAAAACTTCTCAAATGGGATGAAATAACTCTTCCAGATGAGATTGAACTCCATAAACCTCAACCCTCTGCAAAAATCGAGAGAAGAGATATCGAAAAAAATCATAGAAGAGCCTGATGGCAGCGTTATTCTACGATTTCGATCTTTATCTATCAGAGAAGAACCCTCGATTCCTCCCCCTTCAAATTATCGAAGATCCTTTTCTGATCTCTCTACCAAATCTGAGCCTTTAGATCATTCAACAAGATATAGATTCAGAGCTCCAGTCCCTGAACCTATCATTGATCCTCCATCTCCTACTTCATTAGGAATAGGTGTTGCGATCAATGTTTTAACAAAGATAAACTTTTCTATTGATTAGCAATTTATTAAAAATGACTACTACTCTAAAGTAAATGCTTCTCTTAGAGTATGGTTTGAACAAATCAATAGAGATCTTCAAGAACGCATAAAGAAAGAATGGATACGAAATATGGAACGTCTCTGCATCAATTTGCCTTTCTTTATGTGGTTCCCTACATTTACGTCCAAATATGGCCCCTCTGATGTTTTCAACCAGCCTAGCCCTAATGTCCAGATAAATCTTCTCAAAACATGGGATCTGTCTGATGGTGGTAGTCTTTCTTCAATCCATCCTCCCTCCCAAAACCTCAAAATCCACCTCAAAGGTGAGCCTCTTCTAGCTACACCTTTTCGCAAAGGCCGGTAGGGGAATGATACTGTCAAGGTAGATGGCCTCAAAAAAATTCCATCAATAAGCTAGCTATACAAATACCATCCTTAATACCATTGCAGAACAATTGAACCATGTTTTTGTTCGAATCAAAGAAACCCATAAGGCAGCAAAACAAATCCCCAGACAAATCCCTACCTATGTTGATAATATTTCAAAACCTTTCATTAAGATGGACAGCATCCTAAAAAAGAATGAGGAATCTTTTCTTAAAGCCTCTTCAAATGCTAATGATCAACTCCTCAAAATTATTTCTGACCAAATCAAAGAACTCGATTTCTCATTTAAGGATAAGGCAGTCATGTGCCTTGACAAAACATGTCAAAATAAACCATCTGATACTTCTTCAGAAGAAAAAGACGAGGATGCTGAGAGTATTAATAGTGAGGACGCTATCAACACTCTTTAAGAAACATTTAAAGACGATTCTCCTCTTGCTATTAACAAAATTAGGAATTGGACTTAGGGGACTACTAGAAGTTATTACCCACGGTCAACTCCTCCTGATATCCAATATGAAGAGAGAGGAAGCTTCACTACTTCTCACTTCAGTGGAGATTCAGTTTATCAATGGAATATAGATGAAAAATCAGAACATGAGATCCTATCTACCCTACAAGAAATGACCATGGCCGTCTCCGTGTATAAAGCCAAGCATTCCAAAGGTGCACAAGCGGCAACCGCCATAGTGGTTGGATTTACTGGTCAACTCAAAAATTGGTGGGATAATTTCCTAGACCATGACACCAGATCACAAATCCTTAATCACACATATATCAAGACCAAGGATAATGGCACAACAAAAGAGGAAGAACATGGGCCAGAAATGCTCATTCATACCATCACTCTTCATTTCATAGGCAATCCAAAGTAAGAACAAGCTACATCTAAAACAATCCTTATTAACCTTAGATATCCTACGCTAACTGACTATAGGTGGTATAAGGACGTCTTCCTTTCCAATGTGCTCAAAAGAGAAGACGACCTTAAGATTTCTGCAAAGAATGATTTATTGCACGATTACCAAAACTCTTTGGAGAACGCATCCTCAATAAATTGCATCAGAATTTTGGAAGAAATGATATTCCTTTTAACCTACTAACATTTGGACAAATCTTTGAATAGTTAAAACAAAAGGACTAAATCTCTGTAGTGAGATTAAACTCCAAGCCAAGTGTGGATCTGAGAAAGCACAATCTCGTAAAGAGATGGGAACTTTCTGTGATGCATTTGGCATAACAAAGATGGAGGTGCCTTCTGCAGTTTGTAAACGAGTTCAGAAGAACACCACCAAACCAAACTTTAGGAGGCCTCCCCGACCACCTAAACCTTTCAAAAAGAAACAAGTTCCTAAACCAACTCCCAAAAAGAAGCTGCCTACTAAAAAGAAGAAAGTCATTATGTGTTACAAGTGTGGCAAGATTGGTCACAAAGCCTTCCAGTACAAGACGGAACAAAAAATTAATGAGCTATTTTCTGGAGAACCAGAGCTCTAGAAGAAGCTTATTGCTCTTCTTACAAAAGATGGTTCTGAGTCAGAAGAAGATTACTATGTAGAATCCAGTGAGGACTCCGAATACGAATTCTCTCCAATTTTGTCTCTTAATGTCATCACAAACAAAACCCAGAAAGAATTCCTTCTCGACCTTACTGGACAAATTCCTGATGTCGATACCAAGAAAGATTATCTTGAAAAACTCAAAGGAATCATCCCTGAGGAAGACGATAAGTCTTTTAAATTTAGCCCCAAAACCTCTACCATTACCAAGATCTTTGAGCGATACCCAATTCCAAACCCTTATAGACAAATTACCACAAAAGATCTACAAACAGAGGTCAATGAACTTAAATGTCAAGTTCGTATCCTCAAGAATGATGTTCTAGATCTTAAGACAAAAGATCTAGAATCAGAGACTAAACTCTCTATTCTCAAATTACAAAAGGCCAGTACCTCTACCCCATTTGAAATCCCAAAAGATATTTCAGGAATTCCTGAAAGAGAGATTTCTGACAACCAATTTCTTTAAACAATATCTCAAGTAACCTTCTAAAAGTGGTATTCAATTGTTAACTTAGTTGTCAATGACTTCTCTATTAATACAGTGGCTCTGATACCACTTGTTGGGAGATCTAATGAGAGAGCCCACTTCAATCAAGGTCCATGACAACAAATCCAAGTGAGGTTCCATCCTAAAACCAATTGGCAATAGGAGGAGTAGCCCACTTGACTTATATACCATGACCCTTTTTAAACGCCCGATGTGGGACTTCTTTACTCATGTGTGACATTCCCAACAATCTCCCCCTCACACATGAGTCTCTTTCACACCACATCAACGCACAAGCTCCCCCTTGAGCGAAAGTCTTTACTAAGGTGTCAAGCCACCATCAAGAGCTTATCCACGCCATCGAGCCACGCTGCAGCACGCGCGTTCCCGCTCGATCAACACTTGCGTGTCACTTCACCAAGCTTGTCCATGGGGTCCACCATGCCACACCTTTTTGTCGCTTAACCGAATGCACCATCGGCTCTGATACCAGCAGAAAACAGGATCAAAGTAATACACAAAATAAACACAAATAAACACTATTGTAGCTTTATTTGAGATAAAAAAAAAATGTAAAATACTTGCAAAATTGTAATACTGGAACTGAAAGACTTGTAAAAGGTTACAAAATAACTATTTTTGGGAATGAATACTAGAGAGAGTAGTAATGAGGAAGGTTTAGAACTCAATCTTTTTTCCGATGCCTTTCCTCAAATGCAATTGTCTCTTTAAATAGACCGAAATAAATAATTGAGATGCTCCAGCTGTCAAAAGCTATCTGCCATTCTTTGCAATAATGCGCTGAAATAATTTAGAAGCTCCAGCTGTCAAAAGCTGTTTGTCATCTTTTGTTGTTTTGTTCTGTTTTGATAAGAAGCGGCTGAAATGTTTGACATATGTGGCGACGCACTGTTCATGAATAGTAACTTGTAGGGGAACTGTAGAAATAGTGTTTGCTGACGCTTTTGTTTTACCTGCAAAAAAGAAAAGATTTGTTAAAAAATGACCCTTACTTTTGCCAAAGGGCGAGGCCTTTGCGGACTCTTTTTACATTATTTTTTGTTTTCAAAATGTCACAGATCATAAGGATCTTACGAATCTTAAGGATCATATTCTTTGGGTTTGTTGGAGGATCTGGCAGAACTTGCTGTAGCTTCTCCTGAATTGCCATCGTCATCATTTTTGTCAAGGATTTTTTATAGAAATACTTGTCTCATAGCGGGATCGTCTTTGAGCAACTGAAGGATCTCGCGCTCCTTTTGTGAAAGTCCTTTGGATCGAGCTTTTGTTGATGAAGTAGGACTTTCCTTTTTTAGTGGAGTAGATGGTCCAATGGCAATCTCAGTCCCTTTTTCAAATGTATGCAAATTGTGTAGCATAAACTTCTTTGTCTTTGTCTTGCAGAAAAATTTGACGTTCTCTTTGCCACACAACTTAGTTTTGCACTCATTCCACCATTTGACTTTGTAGACATGAATCACCGATAAAGGGAATTGGTTAAGGAGATAGTTATGAAATCAATACTCTCAACTAAATATCCAGGCAATGTTGAAAGTTCAAAAAAATTGGACTTCTTTTGTGTATGGTTCTAGTGCTGGCGTGTTATGATTCCAAAAGTCCCAGCCTTCCTTGGCGTCGTTGGGAAGAATGAAAGTAGCGCAACCAAACCATGTTTACCAATAATAAAACCATATAGGAAAGGTATTAGTGCAATTATCGTGAAAATTGAAATACCATGAATGGGTATCAGGATGGTATAGAAAAGTTCTAAACCATGCCATTTTGTAATCATTGTAGTTGAAGGTGGGCAGATCATAGGTAATTGAAAACTTGCGTTCTTCAAAAGGATTTTCCCATTGTTGTGTACTGAGAATGTTCCTTATGATACATTTTGAAAAAAAGATAAATCCAGGTTAATTTTGTCATGAGCATGGGTAATGTCGGTTGAACGAGTATCGATATGGATAAGTTCATAAAATTGGCTGGTTTTACGAGGATGGTCATTGAGGAAATGGGAGTTTTCGAAGCTTTTTTGTATGAGAGGCTTAATGGTTTCACAGCAGGGGCTGTTTTGTAGGTTGGCAAGAAAAGGTGTTCGGTGAAACGAGCCATATAATTTTCTTGGACTAGTTTTGTGGGTTGATTAGAAACAATTGTCCTATAGGGTAATGGAGGGAAATTTGCCAAAGGTGAAAATGTATTATGTGTTGCTACTTGTAGCTGATAATCTTCTGCCTTTTGTATACCTTTGCCCTTATCTTTGTGCTTGCTCATTTTGAATCCTGCAACAAAGAGGGTTTGTCACTCTTTCCTTGTAAGAACTCTCTGGTAAGAAAATCTAGAACAGAGTTGGCTTCTCCTTTGATAAAATCAATGTCAAAATCAAATGCAGAAAGAATTGCTTACCATCTGGCAAATATTTGTTTGGAAACCAGATTCTTAACATCATTTGTTTGGAAACCAGATTCTGAACATCCTTTTATAAAATCTCTTTTGCTGATTTGCAATCAATCTGGAGCAAAATTGTTTTATAAAATAAATCATCTTGAAATTTTGAAATACAAAGCACTACCGATAGTATTTCTTTTTTGATAATAGAATAATTTTATTGAGGACCGAGCCAAATACCTGAATGAAACCTTACTAATTGCTCATTAGGCTGTGACTCTAACTTTTGTTTTAATATACCACCATAGTCTATGTCTGATGCATCTGTCTCTACTATCATAAATACAGAGGAATTACAGATGCCTAGACATGGGAGTGACTTGACCTTTTCTTTAATTTGTCGAACTATTCTAGTATGTTCCTCTGTCCAAGGGACTGGATTCTTCCTTAATCTTCTATATAGAGGAGCACAAACTTGGCGTAAATTTGGAAAGAAATCAGAAACATAATTAAGACACCCAAGAAACCTTTGCAGCTGTTTCTTGTCTTTAATCTCATTAGAAAACTTATCAGCAAAGGCTAATGATCTCATGATGGGTTTAATGGTTCCCTGATAAATGTCATGTCCAAGAAATCTAATTTTTGTCTGGAATAATATCATTTTTGATGCAGAAACTGCTAAATCATTTTTCTCAATAACTTGCAAAAAGGTTTGCATATGCTTAAAATGTTGATCAATTGAGTTTGAGAAAACTAAAACATCATCAATGTAGACAATGATAAATGAGGTGGGGATTAAAGATGTCATTCATAATATTTTGAAATTCTGAAGGGGCATTTTTTAAACCAAATGGCATGACATTCCATTCATAGTGTCCGAATGGAACTGTAAATGCTGTTTTGTATTTTTCAGGTTCCGCAATTTGGATTTGCCAAAATCCTGACTTCATATCGAATTTAGAAAACACTTTTGCATTATATAATATGTTTAACAGATCTCTTTTATTGGTGATTGGATATCTAATCCATTAAAGAACTTTGCTAAGGGGTTTGTATTAATAATTAGCCGCGGAACGCCTCGTTCCTTTCGGCAGCGTTAATAACATAGAATGTTACACAACTCCAAGGAGACTTGGATGGTCATACAAGCCTTTTGTCTAAAAGATTTTGGATTTCTTTTTTGCAATGCTTAAGAAGTTCAAAATTCATTGGTGTGGGTCTAGCTTTTGTAGGAATGCTTCTTTCGTCGAAATCCTTTTCATAG
This sequence comes from Carnegiea gigantea, assembly GCA_029747015.1. Lineage (NCBI taxonomy): Eukaryota > Viridiplantae > Streptophyta > Magnoliopsida > Caryophyllales > Cactaceae > Carnegiea > Carnegiea gigantea. The sequence continues at coordinate 18,593 of JAKOGI010002763.1, forward strand.
GGTAAAGAAATAATATGCTTTTTTCGTTCCCAAAATGCATTAGGAAGATCTGAGCATACTTTTCTTTTTATAACTTATTCAAGGTCTAAAATCTTTTGTTGAATAGAAGGATTTTGTTGTTGCTCTTCAATTCTAAGATATGAGATCTCTTCTTGAAGATGGCAAATCTAATTTTGCTTAACACATAAAACATTTATTTGTTTGAAGATAGAAGATGACTGTAAACTAGTCACTTCTCTTTGTTGAGCAGTGGTAAGAAAATTAAAAGAAATCTATTTTCCTATAATTTTTGTATGAACACCGGATTCATTTACATAGAATGGGTAAATTTGTGTTAAAAATGAAGTTCCTAAAATAACATCATTTATAATATTATCAACTATAAGAAAAATGTTTTTGAAACAATAATCATTGTTTTGAATATATCCTTTGTTAAGCTTATACTTAATGCTTAATGGTTCACCATTAGCACTAGCCAAATGTTCCTTGGTTCGTTCACAGTATTTTGTAGGAATGATTCCTCCTTTAATACAATTTTGATCAGCTCCACTGTCTATGAGAGCCACTGTGTTAATAGAGAAGTCATTGACAACTAAGTTGACAATTGAATACCACTTTTGGAAGGTTACTTGAGATATTGTTTGAAGAAATTGGTTATCAGTTTGGGATTTCAAACGGGGTAGAGGTACTGGCCTTCTGTAGTTTGAGAATAGAGAGTCTAGTCTCTAATTCTAGATCTTTTGTCTTAAGATCTAGAACATCATTCTTGAGGATACGAACTTGACATTTAAGTTCATTGGCCTCTGTTTATAGATCTTTTGTGGTAATTTGTCTATAAGGGTTTGGAATTGGGTATCGCTCAAAGATTTTGGTAATGGTAGAGGTTTCGGGGCTAAATTTAAAAGACTTATCTTCTTCCTTAAGGATGATTCCTTTGAGTTTTTCAAGATAATCTTTCTTGGTATCGACATCAGGAATGTGTCCCGTAAGGTCGTGAAGGAATTCTTTCTGGGTTTTGTTTGTGATGATATTAAGAGACAAAACTGGAAAGGATTCGTATTCGGAGTCCTCACTGGATTCTACATAGTAATCTTCTTCCGACTCAGAACCATCTTTTGTAAGAAGAGCAAAAAGCTTCTTCTACAGCTCTGGTTCTCCAGAAAATAGCTCATTAATTTTTTGTTCCGTCTTGCACTGGAAAGCTTTGTGACTAATCTTGCCACACTTGTAACACACAATGCCTTTCTTCTTTTTAGTAGGCAGCTTCTTTTTGGGAGTTGGTTTAGGAACTTGTTTCTTTTTGAAAGGTTTAGGTGGTCAGGGAGGCCTCCTAAAGTTTGGTTTGGTGGTTTTCTTCTGAACTCATTTACGAACTACAGAAGGCGCCTCTATCTTTGTTATGCCAAAT
>JAKOGI010002763.1:25000-42500 GCA_029747015.1 Carnegiea gigantea
ATGAAAATTTTTTGAAAGAAATGGCCAACCCTTCATAGACTAGTCATTATAATCCCATTAGTTGATGCTCAACAATTTATAAAATCGTTTCTATGATCTTAGTTAGCAGGTTAGGGCTGCTTTCTTGATGAATTAATTTCACCATTTCAAAGTTCCTATATCTCGAGGAGATCCATTCATGATAATTCATTGCTACTATATGAAATATGTATAAGTTCAAGAACCTAAGAAGTATATGATATAATTGAATGTGTTTATTATTAAATGCCTTTAAGAAATGGGTTTCTAGTTTCCATCTAACTTGGAACTCTTGGATTAAGGAATGTATTTGCCCATTATCATATTCAACAATTATGACTCTTGGATTAAGAAGTGTATTTCCTCAGTATCATATTCAATCATTGTCACTCTTGGATTAAGGAATGTATTTTCTCAATCCCACATTCAATCATTGTGAATTATGAACCTAATGGGTTTTGTGCCCCAACTAGATGAAATTAGACAAGGAGATCCACTCTCCCCTTATAGCTTTATTTTATGTGTGGAAGCCCTTAACCCTATGCTTTACATGGAAGCAAGTACTAAAAAATTGAGTATAGGAGATCGGGAATAGAAGTTAATAAGTCCCAAAGACATCAAAATCCTATGTCTCCTCTTTGCAGTTTACAGAGTAATTCAGATAGTTATAATGAACTCAAAAGTGTGCTTGATGCCTTTTGCTTGACCCAGGGCAACTAAATAATTACCATAAGTCTGTTTAACCTTTTCACATAATGCTTCCCTTGCACAAAAACAATTAGTAATAGCTTTTCTTAATATCATAAAAGGGAGACCTTAGGCAAGTATTTGGATTTGCCTTTTCTTCAGGGACAACCATCGAGTTCAACTTTTTAAGAATTATTGACAAAGTAGCTACAAAATTAGCACGCTAGAAAGCCAATTGCTCATTGAAAGGGAGTTGAACAAATTTGATACAATTTTATATAGAATCATTAACAGCACAAACAATGCAGTGTTTTCAATTACAAGAAAGTGCTAGCAAATATTTAGATAAATGCAGTAGAGAATTTTTTTGGGAAAATTTCAACATTGAGAAAGGCTTACCACTTATAGATTGAGATAAGATCTATCTGCAAAAAAGCAAAGGTGAGGAAGCCTTTTAGTGTAAACTAGATTAGAAAAATTCTCACAAATACACCCAGCCTATTGGATATAGTTTGAAAGGGTAAAGTCCTCATACAACTCTGATCTTCTTAACTACAAACGAAAGAACACTGATTCACTAGTATGGAAAAGTACTCTAAAGAGAAGAAATCTCCCAAGAAAGGTATCATCTGAAAGGTAGGAAAAAGGACCAAATCTCCTTTTGGTTTGACAATTTGATAGAACATAGGAATCTAATAGACATAATGGGAATAGATGAAGAAAACATTTCCTTGGCTACTGCAACTGTCTATGACTTTATTACGTGACAATCATAATGGGATATCGCACACCTTAAGCTAGTCCTTAACAACCACTCGACTATTCAGAATTCAGGGCATCTCCATCCTACAAATGATTTCTTATGTTGGGGATTGAATATTTTAGGTGATTTCTCCACGAAATTAGTCACCTGGATAGCCCATGACATCATGAACATCAAACTAGTCTTTTGATTTCAAAAATTGATAACATGCCTAAAATTAAAGTTTTATTATGGCAACTCTAGCATAGAGCTCTAGCACTAAGAGGTATCCTTTACAGAAGGGGAATGAACAATGGTAAAGTTTGTTCTATAGCCTTCCAGGTGTTAATTCTTGTAACGCCCCAAATATACATAAATCACTTTTTGCGTTTCTTTCATTAATTTCCCAATTAGACATGATAATCCAAATGATCAGACATTACCGCTGTCCAACAAGGACAAGGCTTTGCTTATACCTGATAAACTTAACCATAATAATCAATGTTTACCATCTGCACACCATCACAATCCATCAGACTATTTAGATAAATATAAAAACTGTTCTAACATCAAAACCATTCAAACCTCTCAAGGATTACACCAAAATATAGAATTCTAATAAAATATATAGTTTTCACACCAATATATATATATATATATATATATATATATATATATATATATATATATATATATATATCACAATACAGTGTTATAAACATCTCAATGATAATATGTAACGCCCCCAACCTAAGGAGAATCACACCGCTAGGACTTCCTATAAGGAAATCCTTAAGGCTCTTAAAGATCGAGGGTTTAGATTAGCATTTAGATAGTCATTTTAAAACAAAACTGCTAGAGTTTCCCTTATTTTAGCAATATTTTTGTGTCTTAACTCAGCTAAGGGTACCTGTAAACTGGGGATAGGGTGTAACATTTACTAAAATAACCCAAGTTCACGGCCTCGGGCCACTCGCCCGGATCACTGATGATCTAACAACTAAAACAAGGGTTAGAAAGCTACATATACAGGTACAGAGCCGGCTACATGCTTTCACATACAACGATAACTTAAAAATTTACATGGTAGATCGAACACTTGTAAGCTGGCAGAGACTTCTGAGGGGTCGGCATCAAAACAACTTCAAAGTATCTCTTATACCTGCTCAAATTAAACCTGGGAAAAAGGGGAATAATAAAGGAATGAGCAACCACACGCTCAGTGAGAATTCTCCTACTCCTTAAAACCCAAAACAGCTGCAGGCAATAATATTAATAATAGCCACATATGACGCATTCGTACTTTACTATCATATTAGACAATCATAATTCCCAAGAAAATATCACCCCCATTCTAACCATTCAACTTGATTCTAGGCCCTCATCGACCAGACTATCCTACTAGCAGGCATTCAGACACATAAACAAGTAGGCAACAAGGATTGAATATAAAGGCCTTCAAACTCACTTTTGAAAACATAGTGACTCTCGATAAATACCAAGAATGGTTTATAATCCTTACAAACTCCTTTTAAGCTTATAATTCTTTGTTAAAAGTTCTCAAAACATCTAAACTGGTAAGAAAGATTTAGCAAGAAATATTCTTTCATCGAATATGCATATTGAAAAGCTTGAATGTACGACGCATTGCTAGGATGTAACTATACTTCATTTGAAATCTCATTTAAACTATATTCAGAACACATGCATAGAATATATGCAGGTTAGGTACATTTGAAAGCTTTCTTCTTTTCTTAAAAACGCTTTACTTGGCCTCTCGAGGCCCGTATCCCTTTAAAAGAACTTCTTTTCCTTTTCTGAACTGCTTAGAATGGCAAAAAGACAAATCTCCTTTTTATCAAGAACTTACTTATAACATAAAAACATCTTATTGTGCTGGCTAGGGAGGTCAACATCGCCCTTAAGTGAGATTGTCACTCTTAATCTACGTTATCCCCAGGGTATACGTACTTAACTTTTGGCCAAAACGCATCTTAGCAGAGCAACTCTAACCTCGATACTGTCCTCTGTGGGGCAACAGCTAACACCAGGATAATTATATCCTGAGTCCAGTCCCCCTCAAGATTTTCTTACGCGTCACACATTAGGGAACAGCTCACACCAAGATAATCATATCTTGAGTCCAGCTCCCGAGAACAGCTCACGCCATCTTTGCGTCCAGCTCCCAACATTACCTTAGAGGGAAACAGCTCACGCCATCTTTGCGTCCAGTTCCCACCCTCAAGGTCTGGCCACTGGCCTAGCAGTTTCATAGCCTTTAAAATCGCATTACATTTCTCTTCTTCAGATGCTTACTTTGCTGAAATCTTACTTTTAAGCAAAACTACCATAACCTTTTGAAATGTTTATAGTTCATTCATTTTTGGCTTAAAAACTTTTTATAAACGGAATAAGTTTGCTAACTTGTAAATCGACTTCGTAAATAACTTAAAAGCTTCTTATAAACGTAAAATGTTTACTAAATCGTAAAACGACTTAGTTTCTAACTTAAATGTTTCGTATAAACGTAATAAGGTTGCTAAATCATAAAACGACTTCGTTTTCAGCTTAGAAGCTTCATATAAACGTAATAAGGTTGCTAAATCGTAAAACAACTTCGTTTTCAACTTAGAAGCTTCATATAAACGTAATAAGGTTGCTAAATCGTAAAACGACTTCGTTTTCAACTTATAAATTTCATATAAATGTATTAAATTTGCTAAATCAAAAAACGACTTCGATTTCAACTTAGAAGCTACATATAAATGTAATAGGGTTGCTAAATCATAAAACGACTTCGTTTTCAACTTATAAACTTCGTATAAACGTATTAAGTTTGCTGAATCGTAAAATGACTTCGTTTTCAACTTAGAAGCTTCGTATAAATGTACTACATTTGCTAAATCGTAAAACGACTTTACTCTTAACTTAAAAGTTTCTTATAAACGTAATACACTTACTAACTTGTAGATCGAAACTCGTTTAAGACATAACCTGCTTAGTTAATGTTTAATTCAAACTCAGTTCGAAATCGAAACCCATTTGAGACTTAAATACTTAGTTAGCAATAAATGCAAGCTAGATTCGTTTGAAAATTCCTTTTTAACTGAAAAGGTGCTTAAGTGAATTAAGACCTTCGATCACTTTCAAACTCATTATGAATCAAAACCTAATTCAAAATACTTAGTGTGTAACTCAAATTAGATTCGTAATAAAAACTTCATTTGTCATTCTATAGCTCGTTTCAATTCCTTTTAAAACTCAAGATGGGTGTATAAATAAACTAAAGGCTTAAAATGTTCCCAAACTTGCTACTATTCAAAAACTTAAACCACTTGGCTCGTTTATGAGATAAACATTTCTTCATAAATTTTCTACGTAAGTGCTTCTTGAAACATAATGGTTTTACTAGCTCTTAACTCGAAACTCCATAGAGACTCAAGTAAGCAAATAGCATACAAATCAGCTAAACACACGATTAGCACCTTAAGATGCTCTTTTTCAGGTTGTCTAATTCTTTTAAACGCAAGGAGAAGTCATACACTAACTGATGCCTTAAAACATTTTCGAACTCACTTTTAGTTTGCTTTTAAACTTCCTAAATCTATCAACTATTCAGTCAAGTCACTAACTGAGCAGTTCGACGGTTTAGAACCTTTTTTACACTTTAGACGTCCTAACACGCGAATAAACAACTGAAAATATAAAAGTATTTTCAAACGTATAAAACAAACTTTCTAAATGACCTTTTCTTTGTAAAAACGTCTAAAGTTTCAAGAATTAATCACATAACATCACGTAGCATATCGGGGGAAAACGGGTTCACACATAGCACATTCATATACTTCATATCACAACTCATTAAGCCACACATGGCCTCGCAATCCACACGATTGGGGCAATTCACAACCCTGTCTCCCTCCTCACACAACACCGACCACAAGAACCTCAAACCACTCAATAGTTCCACCTCAAACCATCCAACTACCAAGCTCGATTCAATATTAACATGTACAAACCAACAATACACAAAATGATCGTACATAGGGGTAATATTCATGCTTAATAGCCAATTTAGAATTTAACATACTAAACTGATGCAAATAGAAACTTCAAGCGATATTTACCTTCTTGTTCGCAAACCAATATACAAGGCATAGTATTTCCTTTGTAATTACCAAGAATAAACCATTAATATGCTCAAACTGATTTAGCCATAACTTTTAGACATAATTCAGGTTACACCATAATTACTTCAACTGTCCAACTAGCACCCTTAAGCATTAAATAGTCCTTCAGATGTAACAACTGATGCTACAACAGCCCACTATCAATATTCTATTTACTTTCAAATCCTCAATTTAATCGGTCCATTCAACCATGCATTTACTCAACATGCGATTCACCAAAATCAGTACCATGCTTGTAATTTCTCAATATCGATTCTAATTTAGCCAAACTAACTACTAAACCCAGAATCAACATGCTCTAGCTAATTTAGTTAAATTCGTTGAAAAATAATAGTAATTTACGAGTAAAGAAATCCCCACCTCGATTCCAAGCTAGGTTTTTTCGATCGAAGGCTTGATCGGCTTGACTTTAGGGCTCGAACGACTCCAAATTCTTCGCCTCTTGCTCACCCATGCACGAACAGACCTCACTCGAGCCTAATACACGCCCAAACTTTCAAATTCGAACCCTAAAACAAACTCAATTTCACTTGCTAGCTTGAGATTGAATTGGGTGTTTGAAGTGCGAATTCTAACTCCAATTTATAGAAAATTGAAGCAACTAAGAGTTGAATTGCATGGCCATACCTGGTCATGTGTTCGTGCTCCACTTCGTCGCCCAAATCCTCCATAAACGTGGTTGGTTTTGCTCTGAATTTTCGGCCCAAATTCGCACGAATCGATACTAGCTTGTAGGGTGGTCGAATGGGTGGGGTTTTGCAGTTATGGGTGGCAGAATTTTGCTGGGCTTGAGCTTGGAGTTGACGTTAATGGAGGAGGAGAGGAGGAGGAAGAAGAATAGCAGCAGAGTGAGAGGAGAAAGAGTGTCGGGGGGGTTTGACGGGCAGCAACGAGAAAGAAGGGGGGGTGTGTTGTGCGAAATGTCTACAATGCCCCTCCCTCTCTTTATTTTTTTATCTCAAACTGATTCATATTCGATACCACTAGTCTAATTCATAACCCGAATTCTAAACCCAAATCGATAATATAATCCTTTATTAACTATTCGTTCTCAAATCTATCTAGGTTTGATTTAATAACATCGAACTACTTCTAAGGTTGACAACCTAATCATATTCGGATTCCTACTTGAATTAGTACTTGTTAATAACCGTTAATAACACTTATTAAAAATCATCGAAAGATTTTCAAAACTACTACTACTACTACTAATAATAATAATAATAATAACAACAGCAACAATGACAATAACATCCTTTTTAATAAAATTAACGTTCACATAGGCACTTAGAAAATAATTTTAGCTCATATCGCTAATAAAATACGGTTTTTATAACGTAAAAAGAGCGTCACCACTAGCGTAACGAAAAGTAGGATACATGGGTATTACATAATACACCACCATTCCATATAGACTTCATGGCTCACTTATCATCGTCAGCCGTCCTGCCCGCCTAAGGGCGATTCATTGAATACTTTCCTAAAACAAAACATGAAAGCATTTTGAACTATGAGCCGAAGCTCAGCACATGTATTCCTGTATTGTTAAACGTTCATAAAAAAAAACTGGTTGGGCCCGTATTGCAATTCATTTTTAATCAAACATAGGAAATGAGATAAATATGAAACTGCATTATCAATTATTATCTGATAGCGAACCCCTAGTGACTGTTACGATCTGAAGATAAGTGTACACCTGCCAAGCCGATCGGGACCTGACCTGAAGTCGTGCGGGTAACTGAAGGGTTATGCCCTGTAATTAATAACCGATGGGGTCACTAATTATGTGATAAATTACTGATTAAACTAATTCATTGATGTACTTACCAAAACATTATAATTTTGATAAATACGTGCTGATTTCTAAAGATACAGACAATGAACGTACCTGAAATTTTTAAATGTAAGCTCACTAAATAATATTATGCACACAAAAGTGGAAGGAATGATAGATTAGGCCCTGATTCTGTACAAAATTATTGTTGTAGGAACATACGGTTAGCAAAAATATTTATTTCATAGCTAATAATTAAGTAAAAGAAAAGTAAAAGCATAATAAGGGCTTAGAAAGAATGATTCATAACTTAGTCATCTGACACTCTGATTGTGACTTAAAACCCCAATATAAAAAGCTTAGAAGTCCCAAAAATCTTTCATTTAGAACACCAAGCTTGATTCCCACAATAGAATTTGCAAAATAAAGTTAGAACACAAGCATGTTAGTTTTGGTTCATTCTGCACAGTTTTGGTAAAATGATGATAACTTTTTTCACAGACTTCGTATTAAAGCAATTCAAAAGGAATTTGAAAGATAACACACTGAACTATCTACCCACCATAAATCATAATTTTTCAATGGGCTGATCATTACCAGTTTAATCGTGAAGTCTGTCCTATTTTCTTAAAATTTTCACCCCTCACTGTTTTAGTATTTCCCTCTCTTTTTTACACAAATCCTCAACTTAAACTATTCCTTAAAAGCATGTAAACAAGTTTTATTCCATCCCAACATCATACAAAATCACCATACTCAAGTTCACTTCATAATTATATCCAATAAAGATCATTTTTCAATCAGATACACACATAAGCGAAGCTTAATGCTAGTTTAATACAAATCATACATTACTTGCCAAAACTCTAGTTTATGGCCAACTTGGACTCATTCCAACTCATTTGAATTCACCAAAAATATCATCATAAATACCAATAGATTAGAAGATGACCAAATTAAAGATAAAACAATCAAAATCCAATACTTTAACATCAAGCTTGCATGATTAACGATTAATCCTAACCCTAGCATGATTCAACCTCAACTTCACCATAATCAACATCAAAATAGCTTTTATTTCTTATCAAAACATCATGATCAAAGATCGCAAACATCAAAACAAGCATCAAAACTAAAGTAAAAAGTAAAACCAATAAGATCAAGTTTCAAGATTACTCACTTTGCTTAAAGATAAGTAGAGATAGAGGTGATGTTTAGTGGTTTTGATGATAGAGGATGGTGGCTAGAGGTACTAGGATGTTGGGGGGAGGAGTCCACTAGGGTTGGCTAGAAAACTGCCCGGAAAACACCCAGATGCTGCTGCAATTCTGGCTGGCTGTGATGAGAGAGAAAGGAGAGAGAGAATGTGTTGTTTTGGATTGAGTTGTGTTTTTTGACTAATCAATTATCTTGGCTGAGTTTTTAACTAGTAAAGTAACCTTTTTGGGCTAACCATGGTTAAGCTTATTATGGTAATTAGTTAGGTTGATAAGCAAACTTGTTGGGCTTCAAATCGCCCGAAATAAGTTGGGTTCAGGAATAAAGCGCTTCATAATGATAATGTTTTTACGAAACTCAAAATTAAATTTTTGTAGTGTTACAGAAAACAAAATAAATTACTTAGATTAAACTTATTGGAGCCTACTATCAATTCTTCCAAAGTTTTTGTTAATCAATTAAATAAACAAATAAAATTTGAAATGCCAAGTGAAGGCCCAAATAAATTTTTCCCCACTGGGGTGAATGAATGCAATAAATAGTTATGAGAAAAAAATCATGAACGTGAGGTAATTAAATATATAAACATAATTAAATAATTTAGGGTTGGGCTAATACAATTCTCAAGAACACAAAGATTACCAAAATAGTTAATAAGTTTGGGAAGCTGTCGACAAACATCAATGGCTTCCATTAAGTGTTTCTCTTGAGCATTTGGTAATTTAGGAATGCAATGGTCTCCAAAAGTGAAATTTTTAACCCCCTTGCTTGCCTCATATGAGCAAAAAAAAAGATAGTATAAAATGGAGAATCCGAATTTGTTCGTTGAATTCAAGGGGGCTTTTTCTCACCTTCCGCCTCAATTCATCTGGTGAATTGACAATCTCCTCTCTAGGATTCGTCAAACTCAACTCTGATGGATCACTTAACAATTCATTGGTAACAAGAGGCTTCATCGGTTTGAGATTGGACTGACAAATTACTCAAGGCAAGAGCAGCTTACTGTGGCCTGATATTAGTGGCAAATGCTAGAGCATTATGTGGTGGTTTAAGTTCAATAATTCAAGTGGGTTTCGATCAATTAACTATCGAATGCGATCACAATATGGTCATCTAAGCTTTGGAAGGGAAGATTCACATCCCTTGGTATATATATAATATTATCAAGGATATTGATATGTGGGAGATCAAGGAATTCAATTTATCGCCAATGATGTATTCAAAGAGACGAACATGGTAGTGAAGTGACTGTCTAAATTTGTGTATTCAGTTACTGCTTCGTTTTTTTATCTAATGTATATTTTCAATATCTCTTAAAACAATTTTAGGAAAGAATATAACTTGGCATTCTTTTGCGAGAATGTGCATAATATTATTGTTGTTTCTCTTTTACCCTTATAAAATGAACCTCAACATGCATGTAGGTAGTAAACGAAGTTTACCGAGGTTAATACTGCGAGCCTGTTCTATTTCGCAATAAGATATAGCTGTAAGTTGTAAAAAAATGTAAGGAGCTGTAAGAAGATATAATGAGCAGTAAGAAGCTGTAAGAAGATATAATGAGCAGTAAGAAACTGTAAGGAGTTATAAGAGTAGATGTAAGAAGCTGTTGAATTATTAAAGAGTTGTATATAGTTTGTGACAATTATGATATATTAGTCATATTTACGACTAAAATTTGATACCATCAGTAAACACAATATTTCTTAATATAATTGAAACGAAATATGTTTGTTTTACAAAGAACGTTTTGGATGAGAAACAATAATATTAAAATAATAAACTTATTAAAAATAAACTATTAACTAAGTTAGTTACATAACAATAAAATATATTAAACCCCATTAATTTCGTCAACAAAATTCCATACACTTGGGGTGAATTTTTTATATCTACATTAGTTTGATCCAATAAGCAAAGTATAACAAAAAAATTTTTTTTAACAAAATTGAATGCAACTTTTAAAATAAAATCCTATTTTAAGTAAATAAATTTAAATGTAGATGTATGGTCAATATTGTTACCAAGAAATTTTATAAACCCTTAAAATATTATTCAGCAATGCTAAAAATACAAAAATTGTATTGTTATATTAGACAAAGAAAAATTAAATATTACCTTCCAAAATTAAAAAATAAAAATAAAAATAAAAGATTTGGGCAACTAGGAGGAAAAAATTTTAATGCCCAGCACTACTTTTGCCTAACTACTTTCTACTTTCCTTAAATAAACCCACCCATCTTTATATCAGCTGTAATACTTTAGTCGCATACAGTTTGACAGTTTTCATGTATGTTTCATATTTAAACATGAACAAAGTTTTTGTATTATAATTTTAAAACTTTGGTCACTTATTGCATCTAGAATAACATATATCATTCATGTCGAAACTCAAATATAATTTACGTCGTTATATTATGTTTTTATATTTATGTAAATGTTGTGTTCATAAGATATTTATAAATTTTGTATATTGGTAGCATAATTAAAAAAATATAAATATTTCTACAATTAAAATAAATGAATGTTATAGAAAATCTATATGGGATGTGATGCAAGAAGATGCAAGGAGATGTAAGAAGATATAAGGATTATGCTAGGGATGTAAGAAACTATAAAGAGATGTAAGAAGCTGTAAGGAAATGTAATCTTTTACTTAAATAATCAAAAACGCGAAATAGGACAAGGCCGTCGTAAAAAATTTAAGGTATCCTTAAACCGACAGTTCATGATTCGCTTTGGGGGTGTTTGGTAAATCGTTTTTTGGAGAGTTTTTAGTTGTTTGACTTAGTCAAAAAACTAATTTAGGTGTTTGGTAGAATAACTTTTTGGAAAAATTTTTTATGTCCAAAAGGCTAATTCAAAAAAGCTAATTTAATTAGCTTTTTGGAAGAACATTTTGGGGAATTTACTTTTTGTCTTACAATTTTGTTAGAAACAGCTAATTTTACCAAATAGTTTTTCTACAAATAGATAATTCAAGCAGCTGATATAAATAATTAATTCAAATAGTTAACAACTAATAACTAATAAAAATAGTTAATAACTAACAGCTAATAACTGTTTGTCAAATACGACATCTATCTTTCGTCGAAAAATTAAAAAAAAAAAATTCTTATTAATTGCTAGGGCGGGGCCTCAATCCCCTGCATTCTTGAATATTCAACAGGAGTTAGTAACACGCGAGTACGTGCGTCATTTTGAGTCACCCGGGCGCCCACTGTAGCTGAACCGGGTGAATCCAAGTATCCAACCCGACCCAAACACTATAATAAAACTGAACACTGGTTTCCTCATTTTCTTCGGGTGTTTTTTACGTTCTATATTCGAATTGTCAGCATCAAATTCAATCGAGACAACCCTAGAGCTGGAGGTAAGACTTTTCACACTTCTTCAATTTCATTCCTTCATTTGATCCTATAATTTTCGATTTCGGCTTGTTGTGATTTCGGATACAATTATAAGACCTAGGTTTGCTTTTTCTCGCCTAATTCTTGAAGTAATACAGGTAGTAGATTCTCGCTCCTCATTTGGATGCTTTGGGTTCCTTTTTTTTCTTTTATTAGCTTTCCAGTTGTAAATGTCGTGTTGAATTGAATCCCTTGGATAATTCAAAGCTTCATGTTTGAAATTTTGGAATTACAAATTGTGGTTAATTGAGGAAATTAGGAGACTGAACTTTACGTGGAATTCCCCTTGATATCGTTGCTGCTAATCCTCTGATAAGTGATAACTAGTTCAGTAGTTTGTTTTTCTGGTTCTTGATGCTTTGCGTTGGTAGTTTGTTCAGCCCATTTGCCTTCCCTCCCGGGTTCAGCAAATATACTTTGAAATTGCTGTAGTCTTTGCGTTCATCGATTTAGTTGAACTATGCCGTTCATTTTAACGTAGAAATACTTTGTCTATTACTCGGTGGCCCTCTATCCTTTCTGCAACGTACTCAAATGATGCAGCCATAGGTATGGTCTTATGTTTGGCAAATCACGTTCTTCTACGAACTTGGCATCCTATGATTATTTTTGTATCTGGTTAGTTACTGATGTTGCCTCACAGCCCCTCGCTAAAATCAAAGGTTGGACAGAATGCATTCAGTGGTCTTGGTCCTTCAGGTCTGTGCGTTTGATTCAAATGTTTGCATTTTGTTTGGTTGTGGTTACCTTTGCTCATCTCCTAGAGGGGCAGGGGGTGCACGGGCTCTGGGGAGGGACAAAAGAGAGATGGGCTTCTAGTTGTTTCGATACCGAAAAGTGATGATGATTCATGATTGCATTTTCATTGTCTGAATTTCCTTTCTGAACTAGAAGACACTGACCATGGTCATAGTAGTCATAAAAGGAATTGTGTTTCGGAGCCCGCATCCCCCAAAAAAAAGGGTCTTGGAAATTTGTAATTTACAATAAAAATGAAAACTTTGGCATCAATGGTTTATTGAAAAGCAATCTGCACTTACTTTTTGGCCTCCCCCCAACCCCCAAGGGTCCAAATCCAGTCGGCATATCAAGTGAATCAAAACCTACCTTCCTCTAAGTCCATGATTCCGTGTTGAGAAATCTAGTGTCCAGAGCAAGTCTCTTGGACTCCACAATTTTCTGAAGGATTTTGTAAATTTTTTTTCAAAATGTAGGGTTGAGTTTCCATACCCTTGTGGAAATGGGTAATTGTGGTAAGTGTACGATCGAAGTAATATATGTTGAAAACAACCGACATGGTGAAATTTTTGATTTACGACTGATTGAGCTCCTAAAGTTTGCCTTTAGTCGGTAAGAAATCATGATAAGGTTTGTGCTGGCTTCATTTCTGTGTAGATGGAGAGTGGAGTGTAGACATGCAAAAATTGAACTCACACAGATTTAGCTTGTCTTGGCTCTTGTGATAACCAAGTATCAGTTTAGTGCTAGATGTTGCTGAACTTGGAAACCGCCTGATCTTCATGGGAAGTTTGTGTTAATGTTTCTGAAGGTGTACATACATGTCCATTCAATCCATCAAAGGTGTTTGCGTATGAATGTCATTGCTTGACACTTGTTCCTTGATTAAATTTTCTGTCTTGTATGTTGTATCATTTTAGGCAATTTTTTGAGTTGAAATCTTTTAAAACTCATTCTAAGATAGAGGCATTGAATATTAATAAGAAGTAACAATAAATATTAAATAGGCAATTTGTTCGTTGAATTAATTAATTTCTTCTATCTTGCAGCAAAATATGGTTCAACTACCACATATCCTTAGTGTTCAAGTAGTATGGAAGGGAAGGAAGTTTGTTTTAGAAGAAAGTCCAGATGCATCTCTCAAGGAGTTGGGAGAGGAGCTCCAGGCGTTAACTGATGTTAAAGCAGATACGATGAGGCTAATCATTTCTCAGTCCTCCACTAAAAGCTCAAAACTGTTTATGCCTTTCTCCGATGAGCATTCCTGTATTAAGCTCCAAGATACGGGCATTGCAGAGGTACAATCTCATAACTCCAGTCTAATATGATTGTTCTATCTGTTGGCTGTAGTGATCCTTTACATGCCTAAGAGTCAATCGCCTTTGTTAGATACATTTGTGATGCTTGGATTTTGTAAATTTCTTGATATGACATCTAGAAAGAGATCTTATTAGCTTTGATGGGAGGAGGCAAGAGGTAGATGACATAATGATGGGGGGACAGTGCTGCTCTCTAATTATTCATTAGATAGTTGATCTGCTGTGGTGAACTGACACATGAATATATGCCAAACTAATGCCCTAACTGTGGTACCAGGGAAAACCTGTGCGCATGATGGGGGTCTATGAACATGAGATTAACCAGCTTCTAAAAGATGCCGGGGCAAACTTGAGAATTGCTGGATTTGAGGATGAGGAGAAAAGGATGAAGCAACGAATATCCAGAGGGCCCCAAGCTTCTCTCAAACTTCCACAAGGACCTTACATCTTTTGTGATTTTCGCCCGCTTGAACTTCCTGGAATTCAGGTATTGTTGGCCTTACTATCTTATCTTTCTGTCATGCATTATAAGATGGGGATGGCATGCACTAATGGAAACGAAAATCTGCTTCTGGATGTTATTAGCTGAATCCTCCTCCTTCAGAGGCATTGAAAAGAATGCACATGCTTGCTTCTGACCCAGGAATCGTTGCCATCATGAATAAGGTACGATCCATGATAGCCTTTTCTACTGACTGCTGAGTTTCTTCCGTTTTTCTCAATTGGTTTTTGCAAACACCATGTATCTTTCTGTTCGTTGAAGCACCATTGGCGAGTGGGGATCATGACAGAGATGGCACCTGTCGGTTATGTTGGTATAAGTCCCAAGTGCCTTCTCGGGTTCAACAAGGTATGAGCACATGTGTTTGATAAGTTTTGGATTTTCATGCCCCCCCTCCCGATCCTCTGTTGTACGTCTCCTTCATGTGATCTTGGTTTCATTGCAGAACCATGGAGAAGAAGTATCTCTTCGTCTCCGAACAGATGACCTCAAGGGTTTTAGGAAGTATGAAAGGATAAAGAAAACTTTGTTACATGAACTAGTAAGTGTATTCTTCTGATCATGAGTGAAGTTTATCATCTTGCTTTTCCTTTTCTTTTATATGTAACTAGAAGTTCAATTTCCAAAATAATGGATCATTCCCTCCCACTTCTCCTTCCCTGCGTAATTGCATCCTCCCTCCTTCTATGTGTTGTTTGTATACAAGCACAGTTTAGCTCACCTACGTTGATGGAAGAAAGTTACAGTAGAAGCTGGACTTAGTCCCTTCATTGCAGCAAATATAACTAGTTGCATGTGTTCCTTTTACATTTGAGCTGCTTTTTCCTGATCACCGTATATGTATGCATACACCCTTGCTTATTTCCGTTCAAAGAGCTGGGCTACAGTGACAAATTCCACTTGTGTTGGTTAGACCAAGACCTGTGTGTGCTTTGTTGTAACACACTAGAGAAAATTTCCTTGGTTAATCTTTTGTCTATAAGAATGTATGAGGTCTAGTGGTGTAGTCGTGTAGATTAGGGAAGGAAATAAGCAAGCTTAGAAGAAAAGGGAAGAAAGCGACAGAATTAGGAGGAATATTTGGGGAAAAAGAGGGCTTGGGATGAAAAGACGGGAAAGAGGGCTTGTGATAAAATGAAGAGAACCTGTGGTCCACGAACTCACCATATGATCTTGAGCCAAGTGCTGGTACCTGTTCTTGTGATTACGAACTCATTATCGCAATCTCAAATCTGGTTGTAATGCCACTTGTTGGCAATGGAAGCATAATATAAAATTTGGCAACCTCATGCACGCAGCAAGAGAAGGAACAACAACCAATTTAATGCAGAAAATCCCTCCACATTGAGGGGAAAATCTGCCCTCCGGAATAACCGGCACATGCATTATATAAGGAAAGAGATATTACAACCAAATAGCCTTGTGACACTACACGTCTCACTCTCATCTCACTAGTGTTTGAATCACCCAACTTTCACGAATTTGTTTTTCCTCTCCATGCACTTGGGACTCGAAATCAAAACTGAACGACCCATACCAAAACCTGACACAACACTTGAAATAGGATCACTTGAAAGTAGAAACTCGAATCGACCAAAATTGAACTATTTTTGGCATAAAATTTCATGCAAGTTGCTTCTTCAAGACAGGCTTATTGGATTGGACCTGAAGTTGATACGATCATACGAATTGAAAATCAAGCAATCCAACCCAAACCTGAAGCGAAATGTCATTGAGCCGCAACATAGCTAAACATGAACTAAGGTATCGAAGGAGGAGCGAGGCTGTTTGGAATTGAAGGAGGAGAGAGAGGTGTCGAAGAGGGAGAGGCTCGGTTCTTCTGGCAGTGAGGAAGAAGGGGGGGCGGCGTTTGTCACATGAGGCTCACATGCAAGCAGTAAGTGAAGGGGAGGAAGAGGCTGTCTGGGAAGGTAAGGAGGAGCAGATTGGGCCTTGCGTCGAGCCGCAGAAACAACAGAAGCAGAACAGGCCCAGCCGCGTGAGGAGAAAAGAAGAGATGCTGAGAATTGGGCCGGACGTGAACAAAGCGAATAGGCCCAGCGTGAAGAGGGAAGAGAAAGGAGGCGGGCAGGCGAAGCTGGCCAGCCAATGGGCCACAGGACTGGCTGAGAAAACAGGCCCAACGTGAAAACAAGGAGGGAAGAAAGAGAGCTGTGAGGGGCAGGCTTGGGGAAGCGCTGGGCACATCTAGGAGAAATGATGGAAGTGGGCCGTGGGAACACACGCATGCTGGGCTCGGAATGGGCCGCGGAGGAGACTAGGGTCAGGCCCGCGAAGCTGTGGGAGTGAAAGAGAGCTGAAGTCCCGGCTGGACTCGCTTTTTTTTCTTCATCTTCTTTCTTTTCCTCCTCAGCTTGATCCAAAGCTTCATTTGAGCTAATTATTTATTTTTCCAAGTTTTTCCAATTCCTATGAAATAAATAAAAAAATTATTAAAAGCCTAATTTAATGATTTATTTTGAGCAAATATTAGATAATAAAAGGGTATAAAATAATACAATTTCAGGTTGATAGGCTATTAGAACCTAGACTGAGTAGGATTCAATTTTCCATTTCACCTTTTGCCTTTTGTTATAAGTTTTATGAATCTCTTTGGCTGGTTGTAGGCATGTTTACATCTTGGTCATGCTTCTACGTGAATATTTTGTGCAGAAGTCATTTGATTTTCAAGTTTTGATAGTTTTTCCCTCCCCTGTTGTCTCCTAACTTATCAGAGGACTGGAGTTCAATTCATGTCTTTGTTTCTCTTTTATTTTCCACTTGATTTTTTGTAGGCTGAGGATTAATTATACCAAATTTTGTACGTGGGAGTTGCATACCTTCTGTCAACCTCCAAGGACTTGTTCATTCCGACGATAGTCTAGTTGATCCACCATGTGAG
>JAKOGI010002763.1:45000-50000 GCA_029747015.1 Carnegiea gigantea
CCTACTACAGTCATCTCCCACCCCTTCCGCATTAAGGAGTTTAGCAAAGAACCTTTGCCATCTCTCCTTAATTTCGGCATCCTCAGTCAACACTCTACCCTCTTCGTCCTTGATGCACCTTACCACTCCTAAATTCCTAGGCTTCCTTTACCTCGCCCTTGCCTGTTTAAAAACCTCCTTCTCCCCTTCCTTTGTCCCCAATCTATGGTACAGTCTATCAAACGCCTGGCTCTTTGCTACTGCCACCGCTTTCCTGGCTACCTTCTTGGCCGCCTTGTATCCACTCCTCTTTTGCTCCCTCTCTTCCTCCGAACCGCTGCTCATGAACTCCACGTACGCCTCTTTTTTTGCCTTGACTTTCTCTTTTACCTCTTCGTTCCACCACCAGGCACCCT
Organism: Carnegiea gigantea; assembly: GCA_029747015.1. Lineage (NCBI taxonomy): Eukaryota > Viridiplantae > Streptophyta > Magnoliopsida > Caryophyllales > Cactaceae > Carnegiea > Carnegiea gigantea. Next base: position 45,396 of record JAKOGI010002763.1, read on the forward strand.
CCATCTTCTTGCCGCCTCCCCTGGAAAGACCTAGGGTTTCCTTGGCCGACCTTCGGATACACTCCGCCACAGCCTCCCACATCGAATCGGAGTCTTCTACCCTCCTCCAAGCTCTCTCCTCGGTGAGTCTCTTTGCTATTAACCCCGCTTTCTCCTTCGTGAGGGTCCACCACTTAATTCTGGGTTCTCCGACTCTCCTCTTCGTCCTCTTAGGACACTTGAACTCTGCCTACAAAACCAGCCGCCTATGTTGAGTTCCCAGAAACTCGCTGGGAATCACCTTGCAGTCTTTACACGATCTCCGGCTATCCTTCCTCGTTAGGAAGTAATCGATCTGGGTCTTGCAGGAGCCGCTCTTGAAGGTCACAAGGTGGTCCTCCTTCTTCTTGAAAAAGGAGTTGGCCACCAACAAATCAAAGGCCACCGCAAGTCCAGCACAGAGACCCCTCCAGCGTTTCTCTCTCCGAAACCGAAGCCCCCGTAGACCCCATCATATCCAGCTGCCTTCGCGCCAATATGGCCGCTAAAGTCTCCTCCTATGAACAGTTTTTCGCTCCGAGGAACCTCTTGCGTGACCGCATCCAAATCCTCCCAGAAGAGCTTCTTAGTATCTTCCGGCAGGCCTACTTGGGGCGCATACACACTCACCACATTTACGAAAACTGAACCCACCAAAACCTTAATGGCATTAATCCGGTCGCTCTTACGCTGCACTTTGACCACCTGGTCCGCCAAATCCTTCTCAACCAGGATGCCAACTCCATTTTTCGCCTTGGTTGACCCCGAGTACCAAAGTTTGTACCCATCAAACTCTCTAGCTTTAGCCGCAACCCACTTCGTCTCCTGGACACACGTTATACTAATCTTACGCCTACCCAAAGACTTAACTAATTCTATCGACTTACCCGTGAGGGACCCAATATTCCAGGACGCTAGGCGTACCTTCCGCAACCCTAAACCCCTCCTAACCCCAAAACCCCTCAGAGGATAGGCTGAAACTGCTACATGGTTCGCCACAGACGCAGACACCTACGAGGCCAACGAACACCCTAAAAAAGCTATAAACTAATAGAGACACCCAAGAAAACCAGTTACAAGCTACAAACAACTATAACTACAACTATTAATAACTATAAACAACTACCAATAATAATAATAATAATAATAATAATAATAATAATAATAATAATAATACTACCACCAACCTAATGCAAAAGAATACTAATATGATCTATAAGAAACCAAATAAAGAAGCAGCTAATATAATAGGCCTCACGATCTCTAAAAGGAAAAGGGGAACATAAGGAAATATGATAGCAGAATTAACACCCAGCTGGCAAGAACGACGACTTTACCTGCACCTCGCCTTACCTCACACAGGTTTTCGGGCAGAGCACCCAACGGTCACAAGCTGCCGCCCTCGACCGACCCTTGCACTCCACCCCCAGCCCTGTCGTCACCCTCGCCGGCGATTGTACCTTCACACTAGAGGGTGGGGATGCTTTATGTGCTGTTCGGCCACCCTTGTCGAAGAGCCGTTTGATCACCCTTGTCGGGAGCTCGTGTACACACTGGCCTTCGTCAAGCACCACAGAGGAGGTGGTGATGGTGGTGATGGGCACACAGTGCTGGCTGTAGGGCTGGCTGGTGGTGATGGGCACATAGCCACCCACTGATGGCTCAAGAAACAGGGGCTACACTCCGCGAATTATCTATCCCTCCGACCTTCTAATTGTCAGTACAATTGGGGGAATAAAGCTATATGGATCAACTGGAGGATGCAGGGAATGCTTTTCCTTAATCGCCACAAACCAAAACAATCAAAATCCCAGCCAAACCATATGAAAAAAAAAACAGAGAGAGAACAGAGTGTTACGTGTGTGTGTATATACACACACACACACACACACACACACACACACACATATATATATATAAATATATATATATATATATATATATATATGTGTGTGTGTGTGTGTATGTAGATACATATATATACATATGTATATATATATTATATATATATATATATATATATATATACACATATATGTGTATATACACGTATATTTGTGTGTGTGTGTGTGTGTGTGTTGTGTGTGTGTGTATATATACATATACAATACATAGATATATACGATTTAATATATATATATATATCTATATATATATGTAAATGTATGTATATGCGTGTAAATATATTATGTATGTGTATATATATATACACATCACACACCCCACCTACCTGTATATGTATGTATGTGTGTATATATATATATTATATATATATATATATATATATATATATATATTATATATATATATATATATATATATATATAATATATATATACGTATATACATACATACATCATATATATATATTATATATATATATATATATATATATATATATATATATATATTACACGTATACGTAAATATATAAGTATATATATATATATATATATATATATATATATAAACGTATGTATATACGTATATAAATGTATACATATATACATATATTTATATATATGTGTGTATATTTATACATATGTACATACATATATATATACATATATATACGTACATATATATACGTATATATGCATATACGTTTATACGTATACGTGCACGCGTATACGGATACATATATATATATATATGTATAAATATATGTACCTGTATATATAAGTGTACCTGTATACGTATGCGTATACATACATGTATATATATATGTATAAATATATATATGTATATACGTATGTATATGTGTATGTATATATGTCTGTGTTTAAAAAAGCGTGCCCGGGGCGCGCCTAGGCGCACAGAAGCCCTAGACGCACGTTGTTGCTCCTTCAAGGGGGTCGGGGCGCAGCCCATTCTTTAAGCGCGGGCTTTTCAGGGCTTTTCTAGGCTTCTAGGTGAGGCGCTGGGCGTGTGCTTTCTGAGCTTTATTGGTCTTAAAATGCCGTTAGAGAAAAAAAAAGAAAAAAAAATACAAAGGCCAATTTCAGGGGGCTCGAGGCCCTCCACTGCGACTCACCTTCCTCTTTTGAGCTATCTGCTGCATCTGGGCTGGTGAATAGTGAGTTCTTCTGCTGCTCTCTGTTTGTTCAGCGAAACCCTAGACTCCACCGGGCCATGTAAGTGCTTCTACTTCTTTCTCCTTTCAATTTTCCGTCTTCCTCCTCTTCATCCTCCTCCTTCTGTGTGTCTCGACTGCCGTAGCTGTGGTTTCGAGCTTTCCTTTTCTTTTTTTGGGGGGGGGCATGAACTTACTGCTTTTCCTTTCGCTTCTGTCACTCTCTGGATTCTCGAATACCCCCCCCCCCAGCCAAACTTTAAACAAGTGAGCAAGAGCAGTCACTAACTTACTAAGAAGGAAAAAGGGACTAATTTTGTGGGCTGGTGGGCATACAAAATCTTGGTTATCATGTGGTTTGCTTTAACAGCTCATTGGACTTACAATCTGGGTTTTAATTAAAATCCACGGGTAGGGCCCTTCAATTTAATTAAAATGTCTCAGTTTTAAATTTTTAATTATATATTTCTTTGTGTGATTGATTGTGTGTTTTTTTTTAGTTGAAAATTGTAGTGAACTCATTTATAGTGTTGATTTTAGGTTGAATACTTGAATTACTTGAATTGAATGGAGGATACATCTGGTACTCCTACGGGTTTGGTCTCCTCTAAACCTTTAGATCCGGGAAGAAAGTATGGTACTCAAGATAAAAACAATAAAAATAATTTCTATTGCAACTTTTGTGGAGTGAGGACCATGGGAGAAGTCTTCCGGCTTAAGCAACATTTAGCGGGAGGATATCGTAATACTCTAGGTTGTAAAAAAGTGCCGGAGCATGTTAGGAAAGAAATCCAAGACTATTTGGAGCTAAAAAAATCAACAAAGGAAGCATATGACACGTCTAGACAAATGCCGCAAGGGTACTTTGTTGATGCAGATGAAGATGATGAATGTGTTGAAGTGAATCCTAGAAGCGGAAAACATGCAAGTGGAGGAAGTGGAACAAAGGGAAGTAATAATGTGTCTTCTAAGAAACCTAGGCAAAAAGGTCCATTGGATATGTACTATACTCCTAATCCCGCAGTCAAGGCTCGAAAGGACCAAGGGAGGCAAAAAACACTAAATGAGCTATGTAGGAAAGAGTTAAGAGAAAAGGCTTGTAGAGACCTAGCAAGGTGGTTTTATGATGCCGGGATTCCTTTTCATGCCACCACTTTTGATAGTTTTGCTATTGCTTGTGAATTTATTAGTCAATTTGGCCCGGGATTGAAACCGACTTCGATGTATGAGTTGAGAGTCCCTTTCCTCAAAAAAGAAGTTGAAGATACGGAGAGGGCAATAGTGGAGCATAAAAAAGAATGGGTTGACATAGGTTGTTCTATATTATCTGATGGTTGGCGTGATACTATCGTCCAAAAGGATATTATTAACGTTCTTGTCAACTCTCCAAAAGGCTCGGTCTTTATTAGATCAATGGATGTCTCTGAAGTTATAAAGGATGCAAACATTTTATTCAAGGTTCTTGATGATATGGTAGAGGAAGGTGGAGAGGAGAATGTGGTCCAAGTGGTGAC